>JANHGN010001428.1:2300-57110 GCA_024605025.1 Megaceryle maxima | reverse complement strand
GCGTGTGAGCTGCTGGGAGGGGGGGGGGGGGGGGGGGGGGCATGGTCAGGGGAGAGCACTGTGCCAAACTCCTTAGAAGCTGTTTGTCATGGAGAGGGACCAAAGAAGCCTGAGTCAGAAAAGAACTCTCCTGCTTTCTCCATCTCTTCTCCAGTTCTTCCCAGCTGGTGTTGATAATTCTGTGCTAATCTGATCTCTCTACCTTAGCTCCCCAGATCTTAAATTTTGAATATATGTCTGCTTTTGGTAAATCCCAGTGACATTTAAAGTGGACAAATGGTTGTAAATATTTTAAGAATTAATTATTATTTCTGTGAAAGAAATAAGGCTCTTTGCAATGGTGAGAGTTTTAGCTACTCTTTACTGCTACTAAGTCATTAATGACAGTAATTGGTTATGCACAGAATTTGAAGACTTCCAACTGTTGCTTTCCTGTAAATTTTTTTTTATTTCAAATTTTCTGTACTGGTAGCTGTTTCATTTCTAAGTTTTGAGGAGGTGGATAATTACATTTATTAGGATTGTCTTTTTACACTCTTCAACTACACTTTTATTACTAATAATGAGTTAGGAAACAAGGACATCTGTGATCTTGCACGTGAATACACCAGTAGATGTGGAAAACCTGTAACTAACTACTGTCCACATGTCATATTTTGTGATGGCAAACAGCAAAAAGAAGGAACCCAATTTAAAGTTTTAAAAAATGTTTGTTTTCCTAGTTGAAGGGTGAGGAAATACAGTTTTGATAGTGTTCAGCATAGTCAGCTTGTATTAATGATTTGTATGATATATAAAATAGTCCTTCCTCAGTATCCCAATCCTGTTAGTGTGTGTACATTCAGAAATTAACCTATACCATTTCATTTTTTCTGTGTTCTTAATACATAAAATAGTAGTTAATTATATAATGGGGATAATTGTTATATATGACTCTATGTAATAGATATAAAATCATTTAATGCTTATAAAACTCCTTAAGACTAGTCTTAAATGCAATTTTGTGCTGCCTTTAATAGGTGGATTACTAATAGAGCTGTTCCTAGCCTATCTTTTTTTAAAGTCTCAGGAACATGGCCTGTTCCTTGGTAACAGTATGCTTTCTGTCAATTTGAAAATGCTTCCTTGTTATGTCTGAGGAGATGCTGTTTTGTTTTGTTTCTGTTAATTTTAAGCTGATTGCTATTAGTGAAACTGATGATAGAATTACTTCATTAACATACTAATATTTTTTCATCATGGAAAGGCCTAAAATACATGGCTTTCTGACTGGGTATTTTATCTGATTCTGAGAGAGACTAGATTTATTTTAAAGCAGGTATTAACATTCTACTGATAACTCTGGCTAAAACCATTTTTTTTTTAATTTTTTTTTTTTTGAAATTTTATTTTAAAAAGTGGACCTAATACCAAAAGATCTAATTAATGTCATCTACTCTTGCTTTATGGAAAATAAGTGTATGAATGTGGTGTCTTATTGTCATATTTTACGCAAGAATATTTTAGTTTGCAGAAACATTTATGCTTTTGCATAATATTCCCCCGCTACTGAAAAAAAAATTTAAAAAAATGAAAACCCACACACAACTGTAGAAACTGTATCATTTTAATGATGTTAAATGTTAGTGATGAGTCAAAAGCTTTTAAAAGGATTCAGCATTAAAATGAATTACTCAGGTTGTGGAGACAATATTATTAACAGATTTTGAGAGTAGTTACAGTGTCTAGTGGGGATGGTCCAAGCACATCTAATTTCATCTCCTAGGTGATGGTAGACTAGTGAACTACCTGAGTTCTCCTGCATATTTTATATAAATTATAGAGGGAAGGGTCTATTTTACAAGGAGCAAGAAAGGAGGAGAAGCATAGTGGTTACAAAACAAGAGAAAAGCTGTGTTTTCTACTCTTGTTTTAGACAAATGTCTTGTACTGGCACTTAATTCAGTATTGAGAAGCAGGGTAGGAAAATCTGTTTCAGTTCTTTAAGACAAAGCTGCTGATTTTGTCAACTGGACTTGCACTCCCCCTCAATTGCTTGTTTTTCTTTGGAATGTTTCCTGTGTTTTGGATAAGTTAGTGAGATCTGAGAATATTTTGTTTTGCCTTTTTTTTGTGCTGAACAATTTGTGCTCAAACTTGGTGAGACTGCTCATGAAAAATGCTGTTCTGTGGGGTGGACACTTGAGAGTTTTCTAAGCAACGAGAAAACATCTTTGCAGTAAGGTTCTTCATAATATCTTTAATAATATTCTTTGTTAGGCTTCTTTTGAATTTTTTGTTGTTGTTGTTTGTAATCGTCATTGAATTTTGAGTCACTGTAAGATGTTTTCTAGTGTTAGAGAAATCTTATGTATGCGATATTCCAGTGCTTATAGTATTGACTAGTGTGCTTGCAGAAAGTCTCATAATCCTATTTATGTCAAAAAGATTAATTTTAAATGGATTAGGATTCAAACTGTTTAGTTATGAATGATTGTAGTTATAAAAGATAAAGTTTGAATTGAGTATTTTAGCTTAGATCCTTTCAAGAGTTTAAAGCCATGTTCTATGTATATTTTCAAACACTGAAGATGTGTATAAACTGTGGAATCAGTTGAAAATAAGATTTATGAAAGAAAATTATGCTGTAGTCGTATTTAGATGTAAAAATGTCTGGAAAATTTAAAATTAAGAATAAGCTTAATTTTGTGTGGCTATTTTAATGGGAAATGTCTAGGATGTTGAAAACAGGGAATACCTCGGGGGGGGGGGGAAGGATTTTGCTTATGGCAGTTCTCAAGTATTGCATTCTGACTGGTTTTGTTGTTTTTTTTAATTTTGTTTTCAGATCTTGAGTCAGATGACTGTGCGTCTATATACATCTTTAATGTAGACCAACCATCATCCTCTGTAAATCAGCCAATCTGTATTCCTCGCCATGGATTGCAGTCTCACTCCTCTCCTCTGTCACCACCTACAAGACTTCAGAGTCATAAGAACTATGAAGGCAGTTGTGAGGTACCAGAATCCAAATACAGTCCACTAGGTGGACCCAAACCCTTTGAGTGCCCTAGTATTCAAATTACATCTATTTCACCCAACTGTCATCAAGGGATTGAAGCCAATGAAGATGAATTACACACAAATGGCACAGAAAATGAGTATATGGAAAGGCCTTCACGGGACCATCTTTATCTTCCTCTTGAGCCATCATACAGGGAATCATCCCTTAGTCCAAGCCCTGCCAGCAGCATTTCATCCAGAAGTTGGTTTTCAGATGCTTCCTCTTGTGAATCCATTTCCCATGTTTATGATGATGTGGACTCAGAGCTAAATGAAGCAGCCGCTCGATTTACTCTTGGCTCTCCTTTGGCATCTCCTGGTGGTTCCCCAAGAGGTCCCAGTGATGAATCTTGGCAGCAGCCTTATGGATTTGGGCATGCCTTGTCACCTAGACAGTCTCCCTGTCATTCTCCTAGAACTAGTATTACAGATGAAAACTGGCTAAGCCCTAGACCAACATCAAGGCCCTCATCAAGACCTACATCCCCCTGTGGGAAACGACGACACTCCAGTGCTGAGATTTGCTATGCTGGTTCTCTCTCTCCTCACCATTCTCCAACTCCATCACCTGGCCATTCTCCCAGAGGAAGCATAACAGAAGACACGTGGCTAAACACTTCCATCCATAATGTACAAGGCCTTAATTCTGGCCTTTCACCATTTCAGTGTTGTACAGAGACTGATATTCCTCTAAAAACAAGGAAGACCTCTGAGGACCAGACTGCCACTTTATCTGGAAAAATAGATATCTGTCCTGAAGAACAGGGTAACTTATCGTCATCCCTTGAAACTGCAGTAGATGACTGCTCTGGATCTCAACACACATTGAAAAAAGATTTGCCCGGAGACCAATTTCTTTCTGTTCCTTCGCACTTTACTTGGAACAAACCAAAGCCTGGTCATACTCCTATATTTCGGTAAGTGATTAGAAAGTCCTTCCCTCCTTCTTGTAGGCAGGTAGATGATCTAATTAGGAAAAAAGTTGAGACACCAAATACCCATCTTTTTCCTCTTTTAAAATTCAGTAGATGCATTGTAATAGAGGATTAGTTTTATTTAAAGTTTGTTTGCATACATGCACAGAGCCCAGTGGAATCAAATGTTTGCAGATTCTGGGCATGCTTTGCACTTCTATCTAATCTGAGTGGTTAGCATTTTAATGCAGCTAAAGAAACCTGACTTTATAAAACTGAGATCACAGAAGAGGTGAGATGTTGATTTGCTTTTGTTTTTACTTGCTTCTTTGGGCTGACAGAATTCTAGAAAGAGAAATGAGAAAAAAATTTGCATGCTATACTGAAAATCATCTACAAAGAATTGATTTCTGAGCCATAGTTCCAAGGGTATTTCCACCATTGTGCTGCTGTGTTAACTAGCTCTTTTCTGATCATGATCATTTGTGGAGGCTCAAAAGAGGGAATTTGTTTGACTTGGGGAAAAATTCACCCTTGTTTCCATTCTGTTCCTTTTTAGGTAGAGCAGTTCTGTGATCTTGCCAACCATATAGCTTCTGAAATAACTTTGCCAGTACAATGCAGTGGGTGGAGTAGAAATGAGAACTTCAGCAGCATTACTGCTGGCTGGACAGATACTGTGATTACTCAGCTCAGGTTATCCATTTGATTCTCGAATATTTTTCTTTCTTTACTAGGTTTTAAGAATAAGGGGTAGGAAGGTACTGGGAGGAAGAAGCTGTGGACATTTTTTGTGTGGACATGTTGTAAGAAAAGCACATTAGATTAACATATGCAAAGCACAATTATCCATGTGAAAGCCATATTACAGGTTTAAATGTCACTGCTTCCATGCTAGTCTATATTGATTCTAAATTAACTGTGATTAAAATAGTATCATTCTGTCCACAGGCAGTGGTTAAGATTTGCTCTTCAATAATGCAGCGGGTGAGGCAATTCCTTTTTCTTGGGCAGAGGGAAGATAGGGTAGGATTCTCCAGATATATGCTTTATTTTGAAAAAGGCAAAGCTTAACTCCTTAATGACCAAATATAGTGCTCTTCTCATTTGTAAAGCAGTTGTTTTCACACTTTTTTTTTTAATTTTAGAAAGAATGGCTTAGAAAATATTAATGTTTTTAACATTTTCCTTCCACCTACTCCCCCAAAGTAAGTGAAGCAAAATAAAGATATGTTTCTGACAAAGGTTCAGAGATCCCCTACTAGGGGGCTTTTTATCCTGGCTCTCAGAGTATTAAATCCTTAGCTGAAAAGTGGAGTTAACTGTTGCCCAGTAAGCCAAGCTTACTGATGAGGTATTCGTTTTGGGGACCTCCCTCAGAAGTACAGCTTTTCAAAAGTGGATGCTGATTTTCATGCCAGCGTGGTAGTTTCCCCTTTTATAGAGTCTTTTTCCAAAATCACATGTTGTTCTTGCATCATTTTAATGTCTTGATGTATTATTTTCTGATGACGTGTCAAATGAACAAGCCTGTTTACAAAATGTTTTAGAATACCTGTACTCATTCTCTGTTGGGTACATGAATACTGTCAGGGGAGTCCATCTGGTGAAATACTTCTGGAATCTGGAGTCATCATTTCAAGATTGCTATAGCTGACCTTTTCTACACGTGTGCTAGGCAGAGAACTAATGGAGAAAATTCAGCTGTAACCTTTACAATTGAGTACTGAAGAAGGAAGTTAGGACCACAGATGTGTGAAATATAAACCAATACTTTCAGGGTACAGTGAAAACATCCTTAAAATTAATGGAAGATAAGTTAATTGTAGCTTTAAGAGCTTCCCAAATGGTAACTTCTAATGGGTACTATTGTACAGAGTTTTACTGCTGAATGTATCCCTGTGTTGATAGATCAGCATCTACACAGAAGGCTCATTAATACAAAACTTGTATTAATTTTAAAACTAAACTTTGCATAAATTCTTTAGAAGTTGTCAACTAGCTCAGATTTGTTAATATCTAAATTTATTTAAATAACACTTATTCCGCCATTCTGTCATTTCTGCATAATTATATAACAATTAATTTCTCCTCTCTTCAGAAATGGAGTGAGTAAAAGTGATAGATTTATTTATTTATTTAAATGTCCTTCCACATAACTGTTTATGAATTTGAAGTTTAACAGTAAAGACTCTAAGCTGCTAGCTGGAAAATTCTGCTTTACCAGATCTGAAACTTGTAGTGTTGACAGATACGTTAACTGTCTTGAAGTGGTTTTTGGTTTTGTTTTTTGGTATTTTTTTAAATTCTGTTATAAAAGGTGTTCAGTCTGTTACTAGAACCTTTTCATTCTAACTAACCCACTGATAACCATTTTTTGTTAATTAGATAGTTTTATTATATTTGTGTAGTATACTCAGCAGTCCTAACTTGGCATTTTCAATAGCTCACAAAAGGTAAGCACTACTGAAGGGTAAAAGCACATGAACATGTAGGTATGTGGCAAGATGGGGTGTAGATCTATGGTTCTTTTCTGTGATGACCAAAATAGTTAGAAAAATAGATATTCAGTTAAATCAGTTTCCTCTTGTAGTCGGGAGACCTGAACAGAAGTGAATAAAAATCAGTTTCTGTTTTCATTATGTAAAATTTTTTTTTTAACTATCAGAATTTATTTAGAAGCTGGCACTGAGGAATTTCTCTCAGTATAAAATGGCCAAGCAGGCAGAAGACAATAAGGACTGCACTGTTTACTATTCACAAGTAAACTAATTAAAGCTATTGAGCTGTAAACTTTTGCTGCCAAAAGTGTAGTCTGACTATTGAATTAGTGGAAATGGCTGCACTGGCAGCTGTATCCTCAGTGACATGTTGAAGTAATTAGCAGTGGTAGCCCATTTTACAGGTGCTACGAGAGTATGCATCTTCAGTATGTTAGAACATTTCATTCAATCATATTTTCATAATTGATTTTTATAAAGTAGGGGAGCTAAGCTGACTCTTACATTTTATGAATAAAAACAAAATGCAAGAAGATCCACTATTTCTTAAGTAGTTGATGGCAGTGACCAGAAGTGAGCACCTCAGTTGTCCTTAAAAGTTAGATATTAATTGCAATTTATATCTCTATTGCACATTATATATAGTAATATATTAACTGTAATATAGATTAGAATATATATCACAATTAATAGGCTTTATAAATGTCTCAGTTTTATTGTGAAGTACAAAGTAGTGCATGAACTAAATTGGAGTATTGATTCCAAGCATATGAAGTGACTCTGACCAGTGTGCACATCCAGCTGATTTAAACTGACGCCCTGGTAGAAGTGGGGACAACTCTCCTCACATGTGAGATGGTGTGAAATGTGCAGATAGCACCACCTTCTCTGAATACTATCTGAAGTTTTATAAATCTGTAATCTAGTTTATCTGTCAAGTCCTGGCCATGTTTTCCGTCTTTCTTCTATGTTCACTAGTGCAATACTTAAAAAAAATGTAAAACTGTGTAACATCTTTTTGAGCATTCTAGTCGTATTTCAGATGATGTCCAGTGTTGTTAGGCGACATGTTGTTATTTGGTCGTAGAAACCCATAAACTGCCAGTGTGTTGCAAATGAAAAGTATATGTGTGTAATGTGCCCGCATCACATTTCTGCTTCTGTGACAAAGATAAGTCTAGACGAGTGAAAATGGACAGAATCGGTGCAACAAATCCTTTCAAACGGGTAAAAAGGAACTAAGTAGTGTCTTCTGTAGCTAGGAATAGTGACAGTATCTGTTAATGATGTCATTAACCAAATACCTTGGCAGCTGAGCACTCTTTTGATGGTTGTTTTACAGAATATTCAGCAATGAAGTCACTTGATAATTTTATTACATCGTTGCTCTTGTTACTATTATTTAAGTCCTTCTTCCACCTGCCAGCCTCCTCCCAGGAAATGCTTTCATCGCGTGCTTTCCTCCCCTCCACTTGGAAAATCTCTTCCTTTTTGAGATTTTCATGTAGTAATGGTAGGTCTGACCTCCCCATTTGCTTATTACCCCAACATTTCATGAAGATACTGAACTTACGACTTTCTTGCACACTTATTGTTAGAGCTTGAGTTTTACTCACAGGAAAAAAAAAAACAAGTTTTTTTTCCACTATCTTTAAAAGGCCTATTTCTAGGCTTTTGCATAAAGTTATTTCAGATTCTTTTGTTAATTGGATTCTTCTGTTTTCTGTCCCTCCTCTTCCAAATTCTGTATTGGCTATTGGAAGGGAAACATAGATGCTTCAAGCTCACTTTCTTATTTAGCTAGCCTGTGTTAGTATAGGTTATAATTAGTCTAGAAGAATACCAGTGACAGTGTTTCTTCCTAGAGTCTGTTCATACCTAAATTTCATCTGCTTGCTGACTCTGAGGGAGTTAGTATGCTCATGTGAGTTAGCCAAAGTGTATTTTTAAGTCTTTGAAACTTTGTGAAATTTCTATTTAGTAGGTATTCAGTAAATATTTATGAAACCTTGTAATATTGGTAAGCTCAAGACTGAACCCTTTTATTAAAATTTTCTTCTTTACAGACAGCCTCTTCAAGTACAAAGCTGCTGAATTAGGAAGATGACTAGAAAATAGTATTTTGAAGTGATATGCATACTTGTTCTACAGAAATTCATGTTCTCACAACGTGTGTATAGCTCTCTGATCCATCTCCCTGTTCACAGTTGTAAGATTTCCAGAAAGTGCAAAACAAATAGTTAGTTTGTTTTACAATACTGTTTTTTTTTTTTTCTTTTAACTGATCAAGAGGAATAAAAAGAGTAAAGAGATGATCCAGAAGCCTCTACTGAGTAATTAATATAATGTAATAATACCTCTGGTGAGGACAATTCATGAGAAATCAACAACATTTATGGTGTTTATATAACAGTGGTTATGGTATTCTGGAGTAAACAACCACCACAGACATGGCCAGCACTTACGTAGGTAACATGGGGCGTTTTGTTAGGAGAGTCGTTGATGATGCAATTGAAAATTATGAGGGTTCTATTAACCTTATAGGTTTGTTGTTTTGTTTTCTTTTGCTTTAAACTTCATGAATGGCTAGTGGAATGGTAAGTTTTAGGTCCTGCAAAGTAGATCTTTAGAATCTAGTTTGTGTATCAAGTAAATAGGCACTTTTCAGGGTAGTAAACTTAATGAGTCATTCATTAATGTTCCCAAGTGTTTGATGGGAACAAATGGTGCTTTTGTGTCTGGTAGATAAATAGGCAATATTCAATAATGGTCAAAAATCTTGAAATAAAACCTAGTTTATTTTACTGTGTCTTCCCTCGTGGGATTCTTAAAGACTTACACATCGATTTAAAAACTACTATAGAAAATGATGTTTGTCTTCAGACTGCTGTGTCACAAATTTAATCTAAAGCGCTGAGAAGTGATGAGATATCAAGTAGTTTCTTTGTTCCTGTGGTGATGAACAAACAGGCTTTGAAAGGTGTATTTACAGCTCAGGAACCTCTTCAGTGATGGATACTTAATGGCAACGTGAGAGTATTTTACCTGCAATTATCTAGCAGTTACCCTTGGAAACTAGTCTTGCTGACAGTGATGCTTACTCAGAAAAAAAAAAAAGTTTATATATACTGGTAGATGGTCACATACTTGGAAAAGTTGCTTCTCTTGTCTGAATCCTCTTGGCAGTCTGGGGAGTAGAGAACAGACTTAGTTCTGTTTTTCACATAACTATTGGGACTTTGGTCTTAAGAATAAATATTTTAATGTGAGCAGACTGTAGGCACACTAAGTCTGTTAAGTACTTATCATCTTATTCTGATAAATAGAAATAACACTGGCTATGCTTTGTTAACAAAAGTTTAAAGTTAAAATATTTGCAAATTGATGACTTTGAAGATAAAGCCCCACTTCAGTGAGACAAGTAAGAGAACTTTGAACCTCTTTGATTTTTAATAAACTAAGCTTTTGCTGTAATGTTTACACACCATGGATGAATTCAGAGAAATTCAGGTATTTTTTGATATTGTACAGCACAAAGGTTCATGTGATTCAGTTCTCTACTTTGTTCTGAAATGACAAAATACAGATTTTACTTGGCAGTATGCTGTATCAGTATATAGTTAACTGTGGGTCTGCTAGTAATAGAACAGAGATACTTTGAATACAAACAGTATTTTAAAATTCTTTTGATAAGCCACTGTGGCAACTGGAGTGGCCCCAAAATTCTTAACTCCAACATTACTTCACGAGGGAAAATGTTGCTTTGTTCTAGGTGGTGAAGAGCAACCACAGCAGTATTTTGGCTGTAGAGGCATTCTTGAAAAGGACCGTAGTATTGGATCATAGTTATGATTTGAGATTCTCAGGGGATTACTGTGTTGCAACATTGACTTGTCACAGGATGTGCTCTTGGTTAATCTCTGCAAAAACTTGAGATGAGAAAAAGATGTGGAATATCCATTGTGTAGTCAGTGAGCTTTTTCCCTTTTGGATGTGTTGGGAGGAGCTGTAAGTGGAAAATGTTATTTTTGCCGAAACTAAGAAATAATAAAAGAATCACTCTAGGAGATATGTGAATTTCAACCAGTGAGGGAAATAAGAACTTTCACAAGCATCTTGAGATCCTAGTGAGTATCTTTGAAAGGTTATTACTAGATTAGTGACTAGAAAGAGGGCAGAACATATTCATGCAGAGTGCCTAAAATGAGTTCTTATATGTTTCCACCTGTGTTCAAAAACTTTCGAAGCAAGGAGGCCAGGGGAGCAATAGACTAAAACTGAGGTAATCACACGTGTTTCACTGTTAGCACTTTATCTGCACAGAGACTCAGCTATTTGTGCAGTACATTACCCAGGAAGAGTGCTACAAATGGAAGGTAACCGGTTTTAAGTTTTTAACTGGATTATTTTTAGTGTCTCATAGACTTCATTCTGCCTTCTGTCCCACAAGTACTGCTGCTGGTGCCACAGTCAAATGCAAACAAGCAGTCTTGTTTCCGGGGTTTGTTTCTTGCTGTGTGAGGGAGGCTCATGAGTTGGGCCCTGACTTCAGTGAAGCCCACACGGACACATTTGTCAATCCTTATGCTTAACACTAGATGTTTCCTTATCAGTTTGTGTAGCCTAAATCAGTTCTGTTTTAGACATAATGGTTCAGAGAAGGAAAGTATTTGTCAAATTAATATTGGTTAAATTATCACCAAAGTGATAATTCTAAATGCAGTGGCTTCTGCTGAGGATGCTCTGAAGGATTCCTAATTTACTTCTGAGTTTCCTTTAATAGCTGCTCTTCTCTGAAGCCTTTAGGAGTATGAG
This sequence comes from Megaceryle maxima, assembly GCA_024605025.1. NCBI lineage: Eukaryota > Metazoa > Chordata > Aves > Coraciiformes > Cerylidae > Megaceryle > Megaceryle maxima. Next base: position 45,838 of record JANHGN010001428.1, on the reverse strand, counting down.
CTTTTGAAGCCTTGCATTAATCAGATTATAAAACTCTCTTGGTATTACTTGAAGAACCAGATTGGTGCTGTTTCAACAACATGCTAAGGTTTGATTTAATGAAAATTGTAGAATGACTGTCCTTCATTATTTCTGTTTCCTGACATGTGATTTGGTGCTTTACCTAGTGGGTTACTGCATAGTTAATAAGGTTTTTTACTCATTTTACTCAATTTAAAAATAGAGAAACTTTTTTTAAAAGTCTTCAGTCTCAAGCTATTGTAACAGTTATTTGGCAACGAACCTTGTAGAATGTGTAGTGAAACAGGTGGAAGTAAGTGTCTATAAATGTGCTCCTCCCCCATTGTGTCTGAAAAGTGAGGGGGTTTATATAACAGAAGTTCTTATTTCTTTTAATCTTTTGCTCTAAAATGACTTGAAAAAATCCTACAGCCAGCTGCTGATCTGGATTCTGGGTTTTGAATGCAAAGTTAGGTGGCTTTATGATAATGCAAACACTATCATGCTGTGGGTAAGCTGGGAGAGACAGAAATTGTTTTCTAGCACCACCAAATTTTTCAAATTTCTGAAGTAGCAGAGCTTTTTAATCTTCAGCGTGCTCCAAGTATTTTAAGAGTAATCCAGCACTAAATTTTGAACGTCTGTATTCTGAACTATGAGAGATCATTGGAGTTCAATGCACTTTACAACTGATAAAACAACTGGTGAATTAGAAGTCTAGCAGTTTCACTGCTGATTCTCACCTAATAGTGTAGACTGTTCTAAGAAAATAGTGGCCAGATCCTTAAATGCAGTAAAGCTAGAAGCTTCAGACTTACTTTCCCATATCCAGCATCAGGTACAAAACTATTGCTGCTTCATATTGGAAAATATTCAAAATACATGCAAATTTGTTGCCACTTACACTCCAAACACTGGCATGATTCTTCTCATTTGCTACTGAGTTCTACATAGTTTAAAAAAAAAAAAAAAAAAAAAAAAAAAAGGTGACGGTGGTGGCTAAGAAATTCCCACTCTGCCTCCCTGCCTCTAGTTCTGATTGAAGAAGCTGCATAGCCATCTGGGGCTTTGGTAAATTAATAGGATTCCAAAATTTACCTTTCAAAATGGAATAAAGTTAGATCCCTGATTCAGTTCAATGTGTGTGTCTACAGCATTTGTCTCAGGTGAAAGGGTGATGTGGAAGCAGAAGTACAGTATATTAAATGGTGATAGCCTCACAGGACAGAAAGGTGCATCACAGCATACGCCAGAACTTTTTATGATTCCACTGCTGTTGAGAAATTAAGGGTGACAGAGAAGGCAAGAAAAATATTCAGAGAGAAACAAGTTTGGGTAGCTAACATCAGACTCCAGAGGGAAGCAGCTGTAACTCTCTAGCCTGCTACATATAGAAAACATCTGTTTGATGCATCACAGGCTTAAAGGCTGTGTAATTTATTTGGAGAACTCTGTATTGAAAGTGTTCTTCCCTTTTCCCATTCCCCTTCTTTTTTTGACGTCTGTGCATGCGTTGTGTAGTTGCTTGCTCTCTCATGCTGATATTTTCTATTTGTTTTCAAAGAATGACAAAATCTTTAGACTTGGTTATTTTTCTTTCTCTGTGCTTGTTCTAGTATTCCAAATATTTTTTTAGGAGATAATGAGAGTCTGATACAGCTTGTGCCATATTTCTATTAATTAACTGCAGAAGGAGTAAACATCTCTGAGAGGCTGTATGGAGAATGATCACAAGCAAAAATAATTTTTTTTTGACTGAGGTTGCTATTAAACTTTGCATAGTACCTCCCCATCATTGGTATATAGCCTGTGGGCTGTGTGTTATACCAAGTTATCTTAGGGACCGTATCTGTTCGCTATGTATGCCAACTATTTTGACGCAGAATATTTAGTTTTATTGGGGGGGGGGGGGAGGGGGGAAAGAGGTTTCCAGAAATACTAAAGAAAATTTTCTCGCATGCTACATTTCTTTTTAAACTCTTCTTAGTATCTTCTAATCCTGCCATTTTCTTTCCTTTTTCAGACTGAAGACTTGAGTCCTCTTCTCCTTCAGTAGCTATAAAAGTGAATGGCAAGGTCTAGTTGATAGCCAATAGTAGCATTTAGGCAGTACATCTTGGCCTGTGGTAAGTATCTGGAAGGATTGGGCTTATGCTGCATTCCTGTCAGTTCCCTCTTTCATTGCTGACATCACCAGTCCTCTCCTACCCAGTAAATACTATTGCTGTGGAAGGACCAGTCATCAAACCTCTGTTCTGGGGGAAGAAGAGTCTTTGCTGTACACTGAATGCTTGTAGAGATGATTTATTGCTCACATTTGTTCCTTTCAGAGAGAAGAAAGGGAAATACTCTTGTTCCTCCCATTGCTCTCAGAAAGGCGCTTCAGGAGTTAAGGCTTATAACATAAGTTCTCTCCTGAAGTGCACAGTAGAGGTAGTCCATGAAGCAGCAGGTCAACAGGCTTGTAGGTTGTTCTCATAGGAGGAGGCCAGAAAGTGGTCCTGTTTCTTCTCCCTCTTTTCCATGCTTAGTGACAGTGAGTTTTGTAGGCAGATGTATGGTGCTGCAGGCTGAGCCCAAGTCCATCCAGATACTTGCTAAAGACAGAACTTTCTTTTTTGTTCAGTCCAGATGTTATCTTCTTTCTTCACTGTGGATGTATTTTATAGGTCTTAGCTAAATTCTCCAGAAGGTATAATGTGTCTTTCTTGGACCTGTGTTTATTTGTGCTTGTGGAAATTTGCGTGACTTTGGATTGGTGGTGGGGTTTTTCCTGACTTCCTGTAAAGCAGAAAGAAACAAAATTGATCTTTCTCAGATGACAGTACAAACCAATATTGTCCAAGTCTCTAAAATCTAATTTGCTTTCCCTATTGGTCAGCGTAAGATAGTATAAAACTATTTTAATAGGAGCTTATTTTTAGATAAATGTTCTTGTTTGGTACACAGTGCTATAAACATTCACTTTTAAATGTTCATTAATTAATTTGCTCTACCAACAGTTACTGGTTTGAATCTGACTGTTCATCTTATTAGAATCATAAGTCTATAAATCTATGCAGGTTATCAGTGTAGGTATGAAAACATTGCTGATATCATGTGGCTTACTTCCATTTGAGGTTCTTTCATATTACTTCTAGTACTGCATTTTGTTCTTCTTCCTTGGAGTGACTTTGCTACCGTGTGTAAAGGTATATATAATCTGTGGTTAAGATAAGCATGTATTTTGGGTGTCTTTGTTGTCTGTTGTAGTTAGTCTTTGTTATCATAGGAATACTGGCTTTAAAATTTTAGATCATTGTATAGTGATAGTTAACAAAGTTGCAGCGCTTACCAGTCTCAGAAAAACAAAACCAACAAGCTGGAAGATAATAATGCAGAGGATCAAAATTTAATGACTTACAGATTGAATTTAGACTGTTCCCTCTAAACAATATTTGAACTTTCTTGCTAATATAATTGAGGATAGAAAATGAATATAAAGGCATTATGTAACAGCACTGGTAATGTGGAGCAGGTGGGTCATACAAGTACCTTTCTTTTAATCGGATATTGGAACAAAGAAATTCCACTCAACCACAAAAGACATATGTAATTGAAGATTTTAATGCACCGGCAAAATTTTGGAATGTTTAAGTAATTGTTTTAGGCTAATAGCTATTCTTACTTGGCTGTCATTTATTAGGAAAGTCACATCAGTGTATTTACAGTGAAGTTACTTTGTACTGTGGTCAAGTGGCATAGCTCATTTAACCACAGTGTGCTTGTCTTGCTTGCAGCACATCTTCATTGCCACCTCTTGACTGGCCTTTACCAAGTCATTACGGGCAGTGTGAACTGAAAATAGAAGTCCAGCCTAAAACTCATCACAGAGCTCACTATGAAACAGAAGGAAGCAGAGGAGCAGTAAAAGCATCTACTGGAGGACACCCTGTAGTAAAGGTAGGAAGTCTGGCTTTCTTGAATAGAAGATAATTTTTTAACTACACTTGTTGCTATTTACAGTGCTGTGAATTGTTACCTTGTGTGAAGCTTACAGCCCTTCCTGGGTAAGATTTTCTCCCTTAACTGTAACTTTCTGCGAAGTGGTACCCATAAATTCTGTTAACTTTCACTTAAAAGTTTGGAGTAAATTAAACTCGACTCTTCTTTCTTCAGCATGAACCAAAGGTTATTACTCACAGTTTTATGGCAGTTATCTCCTTAGAAAGTAAGACATCATCTAGTTTCGTTAGGTTTGGACTAGTTATCTGTAAGAGCAAGTGAGTCTTGTTTCTTGCTTTCTTTTTGTGACATCCTCTTGCCTTAACGGGATCACGCAAGCTTTATTGTCTCTTCGAATAACTTTGACCAGTTTCATGAAAATGCTGTAGTGCGGGCAACAGTTCTCACCTGGCTAACAGAGGGTGGTGATGCACTGACTATTTAGGTAACTGGTGCCTGACATTAACAGTTGCTTTATCTGTGTTCTTTAGCTAATGCTAAATATTCCAAATGCTAATGACATCTAATGCATATTATTTAAATACTTTGCAAAACCCAGTTATTGTTGAACTCAAAATTAGGTAAAGGACCTCATAAATTAGGTTTGCCTTTCACAAGAAAGCTTCACCATCTTATTCTCTTTGAAGGGAATGATGTGTGGGTTTGGTGTTGTCAGTGTAACTGTGCACAAGCTGTGATGTGCTCCTCTCTGATTTTCAGAGTTCAGGTGTGTACACAAATGTCTTGCTCTATGCTGTGAAGACCTCTGGATTAGCTAGGGGTAGTCACTGATGTCTCTAATATCTGCAGTGCCAGCTGCCTCATGTGGCTTGAAAGGGAACTTACCCTGGTGTTCAGTGGACACAAGGAAAAGAATTGTGTTGAGGAACTGTGGGACTTCTTGAGATGCCTTGCAGTATCACTTTGCCACATTATTGGATCCAGTTGCCCAGAGAGGTGGTAGATGCCTCATCCCTGGAAACACTCAGGCACAGGTTGGATGGGGCTCTGAGCAACCTGATCTATTTGATGATGTCCATGCTCACTGCAGGGGGTAGGACTAGATGACCTTGAGAGGTCCCTTCCAACTCAAATCATTCTATGATTCTTCAAAAGCAGTGTCTCTACTTACTCACCTCAATCTTGCTTAATGTTCTTTATCTTAATCCCAAATGAGGTTAAGATAAAATTTAACTGTTTTTATATCAGATCAGACAACAATTAAAAAATCTTTGTAAGACAAATCGGGGGGGGGGGAGGGAATAATAATCTGATTACCGTAAGGTTAGATCAGGTTCTGTCTTTTCCCCCAAATCCAGGGCATTTTCTGTTCTTTTCCAGTAAAATGGTAGTCAGGGTTTCAGTCCTTAATCTTTTGCTATAGAAGTCCATACATTAAAAATGTATTGGATATATTTATCCTATTCCAGTAGCTGGAAGTAACTATAACCAAGACCAGATGCAAAGTGCTAACAGCATTGGCATAATCACTCCCTATTCTCCTCCTACTTATACTGTGCTATAAACATGTTACTGCTTTTTGTCCTTATAGTTTATTCCTTCTCTCTGGCAAATGAATTCTATCATGCTTTGTAATTACAGCAGTTTTTAAACAGCTCTAATGTTATACCCATATAAATAAAGGCGCACCAGCAGAATTTAAATGTCTTGGACTATCTGCTCCATCTTCCTTGCCTCCGAGCTCTTCCTCTGATTAATTTTTTCTCTTGACCTGATTCCTAATCCTATATCTTGAGCCATTTATCAATCTGTTTCCTCTCTGATAGCTTACCTTGAACTTTTTAATTCCTTCTTTTTTCCTCTAAAGACCTCATATCTTTCCTTTCTTTCCTACCAAAAATAGGCTGGTTATCTGCATCCCATCTTCCTTATTGAATGCCTTTCCTTATCCTTCCATTTTGGTTCTTAAACTGAGCTCTTCATCCAACTTTCACAGTCTCTACAAGTTGTTCAAAGTTTTCCTTCTCATCACAATACCATGGCCTATTGTCAGACCTACTGGAATTCTTAGGGCAGCAGAGGCAGGGGTCAGGTCTAGAGGTCAGGGAAGTCTAGAGAAAAGTGAGGATGCCTGGACTAGGCTGGAATATGAAAGTCAGCCAGACATATTTCTTTCTGTGGATCATCGAGTTGCTTTAGTCAGTGGAGAACAAGTAGATGCAACTTTTACATGCCAAGGTGCTGGAACTGGTATTTAACACATTATAAATGAGCACAGAAATTTGAGTGATTTTAGCTAACAAAATAAGTCTCTGCTGAGTTTTTGTGAATTGCATTCCTCTTTTCTTTTTTTTTTTCTTTTTTTTTTTCTTTTTTTTTTCTTTTATTTTATTTTATTTTTTTCCCCCCACTGGGTGCTTGTATCTTGCACCAGTATTTACATTATGGGAACTTGTTTTGTTATTTATAAGATTTAACAAATATATGTAGGATTTCTTTTGCATAGAGAACTAGATGCTTCTAAACTGCAGTACTAGATGCAAGTTATTAAAAACACATCTGTATATGACTTACACCAATGACTTTAAAAGCTACTTAAGTGCATTAGAATTGTGAAATACCTTGCTATGACAAGAATGGTGTTTTCAAAATGGGGATATGTACGTGTCTGTCAGTCTCATGGATTGTATTATGACTTCCTAAATTACAGTGAATACAAATGCCAATCAATATTCTATTTTGCAATTTGGTCTCTTCCAGCTGGTTTAGAAATTAATTGTTGTGCTTGATGGGAGAGAATAAGTTGTTACGAAACAAAACATCAATTTGTATTAACATTTTATTCACTGCTGGGAAAAAACAATATGCTAAGGGCCAAGTTTGGTGAAAGGTAGAGACTAAATAGCTGTAAACAGATGAAAATTACTTATTTAAATACGAATGTGAAACCTTTTCCATCACTTTAGGAAACTTATTACACAAATCTGGTTGACAATGTGCATTACTATTTGTTTGACTTAAGCTAGAAGCACCAAAAAGAAGAGTGTATACCTGTCACTCCCATGGGTGTGATCATTGCAATAATGTACTCAGCATTTTTGTGTGTGAAATAACTGTATGTTAACCAGTGTCAGAGATCAGAAAGGATGTGGGTGAATAAAATAGAGTATTTCAGTTGGAAGGGACCTACAACGATCATCAAGCCCAGCTGCCACATCTTTGAGTGCCTGAAGGTGTGTGTGCTTTCGCTTCCTACACAATTTGTTTTGCTCTTGAACATTATTTTACAGAAAGCTAGAATTGTGAAGCCCCTGTAATTCTGCATGTGCAGCTGATGTATTATTTAAAGTGAAGATTTTAAGATAATAAATAGCTTCAAGCCATTAATCTATTAGTGCATGTCATTAATCTATTACTAAAACTGTACCATACCTGTTGCTAGGAGACTAAGCTTCTGACAAATTTGGCATCATCTGTTGTGCGTACGTTTAATCAGCTTATTTCCAAATGTGAGGAAATTCAATGAGAGGAGCATCATGCTTTGTTTTGCAAGTCCACTTACTTTAAAGAAGCAAATTCTGTAACAAAGCTTTTTTTTTTTTTTTTTTTTAATGTGATATGTTCTAAACAGCAGATACTCATCATTAATCTCTGCTTTCTTGGGACCATGTTCCAGACAATCAGTGTCGCCTGGAACAATTTCTGCTATCTTGGTAGAGAAGCTTCAAGATAAATACTGACAGTTTCACAGGAAAGGAATAAATAACTTGGCAGAATACTTAGCAAGGAGAAGAAGGGTGGCATGCTGAACTTTTATCATCCCAGTTATGTAGAAATTTTGTATTGTATTCTCAGGAGACATAGAAGGCCTCTGAACACTGTCTACCTTTGCCATTCTAATTCAATAGGTTAGTATACTTGCTTCACCCATCTAGGAAGCCTTTAAAACAAATAGCTGCCACACTTCATCTGACTCTGAATGAAAGATCATTGTTTCTGGGATTTCCCACAGGTCAAATTGTATGTAATAAAATTGTATTTACACTTAGTTTGCTACAGTGAGTTTTTTACTGCTACCTGAAATGGTTAGGGCTCTTTGTTAGAACTCACTTGGATAATGCTTATGATCTAAAACATATAAGCAATTTAGAGCAGGTGGGCACCTGATAAAGATCTCTCAGTAGTAGTTTGTTTTTACTTTGGTATTTTAGCTTTCTGATCTGAAATAACTTATTTTTTTTCAAACAAACTTGTTTTGTACACTGTGTTCCTGCATTTCATGTTGACTTCTGCAATTTTCTGAGTTTCCTTAAGTATTTTAAATTTAATGGTATCTTTTGGTAGCAAATTCTGTTTATCTCTTGTCCTTTTACCCTTGAAGAAGGTGATCTACACGATACTCTTCTTGATAACCATACAATGCAATAAATATCCTGAGGGACTGTTGAGCTAACAGATATTGTTAGCACCATTCTGTATGGAGGAAGGAGTATTTGTCCTGTGGCCATTTACCGCAGTAGGAATCGGTTCTAGATATGCATTATGATAAGGGTAATTTATTCTAAAATTGATGATGCATCTGCAAAAGACATTATGTAGAATCCACTTGTGCCCCACGCATGCAAGACAAATTTTGGGCAGTGGTAGCTATTAAGATTTTGCCTGTAATAGAAATGTCGTCTTGCCATACTACAAAGGGTTTAAGGATAGAATCCTTTATCAGTTCCTCTGCCATAAGCAAAATTCTTATTGTAGTTGCTTCTGCAGTAACAGAAGAGGGGAAGCATCATGTAATTCATACAGACAACTCAGCAGCATTACAGCTAAGAAAGGTATAAGATCAAAAATCAAAGGAATGTTAAATCTAGTTTATTTAAATGGTTATACATTTCTAGTCACTGACAAACAATAGCCTCATGTGTGAGGTTTAATGGAGACCTGCGAAAGAGGGACCGAATGTCAGCTCTATTTGAAGTGATTGCAGAGCTTGAAGTCATGACTGAAGGGCTGCAGTGGAAGAAAAAGTAAACTAATTGAGCTAAATAAACTCATTTTGAACTACTTTGAATATTCTGAAACAGGAAAGTGTTCTCAAAAACCCTGTCAAACTCTGCCCGAGTTCTGGTGGAAGAAACTGTAACCTGTAAGAGAGGCTCTAACTGAGCAACGTCAGAGATAATCCAATAATAATAAATTAGCAAAGGATTGGCTAAAAGAGTGTATGTTTCCTGGCCTGTAATTCTGTGGCTGTCACCTTTTCCTAGGCATTCTGTGTGGCCAATTTATGTAACTACTTGAATAACAGGTGTAATATCAGACTTCTCCCTGTTCTTGAAGTCAAACAAACAGCACACTTTTTTCTGTGTTTCATGACCCTTCCCATTCTTCCTGCCTTTTACTTTTCAATTTTTATTTTTGTCTTGAATTCTTCCCTGTTTTGTACTAGAAGGCAGGTGGCTGTATCCAGCACTAACTGCCTCATTTTGTTTGGTGACAGCAACCTGCAAATAAATCTAGAAAGCAAAAGGTAAGTCTCAGCCTGTGTAAATCATGCAGTGGACTACATGGTAGTAGTGTGTAGGTAGGTGTATTGGGAAAAACACTGACCTTTGGATGAGATTCTAAAAATACATACCTTTTAAGAACAGTTTGATGACTCTTTAGGCATCTTCTGCTCCAGAATACCCAAAATAGATAGTAAAAGCCATATTGATACATAAAAAGCCATATTGATTGGGAGTTGGTGGTTCAGGAATAGCACATTTGTTTTCAAGAGTGCAGAGTAAGCTGCAGATGGATAGTGTATTGTGATGGCTACTTGGATGTGACTGGCAGTTCTGCACTCTGTGAAGCTATACTGTTAGTCTAACACTTTTAGCTATGAATTAATTATTTTTTGAGTAGCATATAATGGGACAGGACTCTGAGCCACAACATTCTGCAAAATATGCCTGAAATTGTTATTTAAAGCGCTTTCAATCCTATCTGCAAGCAGTAAGCATGTAAAATTGTGAGATTTCAGAAATAGAAATCCATCTTTTTAAACCTTGAAAGATGTTCTCTCTGTTGTGTAACTATACAGTATCATGCCCAATAACACACTGATATTTGCAATTATTGTTTGCTTTAGTCTTTTGCAGGACCTGTTTGTCTTTGTGGTGACCTTTATAATGTTTTTCAGATTGGACTTGTGCCACTACTTAATAGTTTTATTAAAGTTTCTTTTATGTTTCACCTTTTTTTTCAGAATTGAAAAGGTCTGTATTATTTTGAAGTCTTCAAGTCAGTCTACTTGATAAGCTTACTTAGCAAAAGAGGAAGGAGGATGCTTTTCAATGTGCATGCTTTTCCTTCTCAGTTGATGGAAAAGTCCATCAAATAATCAAGCAACAGAAAATATTACAGCACTTCAAGATGGGGAAATAGATGTTGTTTCGGTTTAACATTTAATTTTAAAATCAGACATTTAACTTCTTGTAAAACTATAACCTTTGCAGAATCGGAATGAAATAAAAAATTCCCATCCACTTCTGAGCCAGTGGTTGGGGTGTTGTCTAATAGATCTGAATGGAGTTTTCTTCCATTAATTTCTCCAGTTTCTTTTAAACATTCAGTTGAAGAGTCAGAACTCACTGCACCTCTGCAAGGCCACAAAGGATGACTGTGGTTAGTCTGACTTGCCATAACTTCCCTGAACTCTTAATTTCTTTTATATAGACATGGGGGGGTTTTTTCAAGCTTTTTAAAATGCAACCGTTGATAACTTCCTGATAAATTGTACCCCTGGTGTTAGTCATCGTGTGTCTCTTGTTTCAAATTAAATTCAATTTCATTACTTTAGATCTTTGTCATCCCCTGCTTTCATTCACAAGTCATTGTTAATAGGAGGGTGTTCTAAGGAATATAGAAGTCACTGAAATGCATCCAGCTGCCATGAGACTACCAAAGAGGAAATAACTAGTTATGACACGCTTTTCATATCAAGGTGTTGAAAAGCCTAGGAAATCTCCATCTGAAGGAAATGCTTAGTAAGTGCTTATAGTTCTTACTGTGTGCCTCCCTCTCTGTTTTTCATTGAGGATTTTTATATGGATACGGGTGCATTTGGTGAAGACAGAGTAGCTAATTGAGTCTTTTGTTGTTACAGCTCTTAAGAAATCACATCTTGTGAGTAAATAACATTTACATTTGAATAGAGACTGGTAATACTTAGGCTGTATCAATGTATCAGTATGCCCTATTTTTAGGGAGGTGTGTAAAAGATTTCATAATTATCAGCCTACTTTACCATTCCAGTAATGCCACAAGCAATGAATTTGTGTGTTGATAGAATGAATCTTCAATTAGCAAGCAAAGAAAAAGCACATAAAAGATAAAACATGAGTATGAAACCCCAGTGAAAGTTTGGTTAAACATGGCAATTTCCTAATAAATGCTGGAAAGTTTTGCAGGAAAATTACTTTTAAAATGGCTTTTGGCACTGTCTGAATGCCATTAGTATCATAGCATTGCCTGATTGCTGAGCATAAAACTTAGCTAACAAAATTATTTTGCTAGCTTACCCCCTCCAGGTCTTAGTTCCTCTTTTTTATTTGATTTTCTTCCCCTTAGTTTTCAGTCTGAAGCATAGGCATGTGAAACCCTGACATCATTTCTGGATTCAGGGCCACTATTAAGTATTGGGGTTTCTTTGTAAAGAAACAAAAGCCATTTTGGTTCACAAAACCAGCCTACTTCAAAGTACCCTAGTATTGTTTGTTTACTGTGAAGCATATGTTTCCTGTTGGATATTTTTCTCAAGTCTTGTTACAGGTCTTAAGAAATCATGTCTTGTGGGTAAATAACATTTACATTTGAATAGAGACTGGTAATACTTAGGCTGTATCAATAAATGGAAAATATAGACGGAACCTTCTTAACTTAAAAAAAGGTGGGGTGAGAGGTAAAACTTTATAAATATTAGAGGCTAAAATAAGACTTCTCACAAGCTTGTTCAGTGTTGCAAGCTTTCCTTTAGATCAGAGCACGGAATTGATGACACATGAGCCAGATAGGGTCCCAATATAATCTGCCTGTCATCTGGAAAAATGCTAACTTCTTTTTTCCAGGTTGATGCCTCTTATTTAATGTGAACTATTGGCTTTCCTCAGTAAGGAAATGGTTCTCACCTCTACTACAAAATTCCAAGTTCAAAATGCTGCTGTCCTCAGTGATCAAATTAATCTATATATTCTCTAGTGTTACACATTTTTCTAAGGATTTTCCGTATGTGCATTAATAACATACAAATGTTTTTTGTAATATAAAATACAACTTCTTGATGATCTAAAAATTCATTTACTTACCGTCTTTGTGGTTACTTAGTAAAAATCATAAGCTACATATTGACATGCATGCATGAGTTTACTGCATGCTGTATAGTAACACGGCTGGAACCGCTTTGGCATGAAGCCCTTCTGGCTTTATCCTGTAGTGACCTTCAGTCTTTAGCCTTCCAGCTTTAGTTTAACTTACGCAGGCACTGACCTTTGCTATGGAAACGATAGAGAAACACAAAAACAACTTGGCTGAGTTTCCCCAGCAAAGCAGTGGGTGGTGTATCAGGATTCTGTTTCAGAGGAGGGTTTCTAGAGGTCAGGAGTGACAGTGTACAATAACTTACTAGCTATCTACAGAACAGTGTTTCCTACTCCTGGGAAAGTGGTCCTTTTTTTCTATTTTTTTAAGGAAAATGAGTACATTTTTTTTGTTGGTTTTTTTGTAGTGTGCAGCTCTAGGACTGCACATTCATAGTATAAATGCTGGAAGGTTTACTTGAAAATATACCCAGTGCTCAACCAGTAGTTTAAGTTACTGTGTTTCTGTAAGTGACCCATGACTGAATCTTGGGCAGGCAAATAATGTAGCAATGTATTGTAATGCATCTTCATTGAGATGATTCTGCAGCACTTACCAGTAGGTTGTAAAATGCTTCATTAAAGTAACTGTGGTCTGTATAGAGGCACTGTGTTCTTATTGGTATATACTGTGCATTGGTAGTATATTGGTATATACTTCAGAAAGGTGAACTAAAGGTACAGATACCGTGGCTTCATTAGCTGTTTGAACGGAATGTAGTATCTGTTCTTTCAAGTTAATTATGTAATTTCATTGAAGAACAATTAGCATTTTTTAATACTGAATTAAATGTTTAGGCTGGTCAACATACAGAATTGTGCATAAAGTAGATGAGGTAATAGAGGAGCATCACCCTGCTGTCAGTGAAGTTAAGGACAAGGTAGATTTTTTGGGGGTAAGAATAAAACTGTATTTAAAAGGAATGCATTGAAAATTCCAAAGTATGTAATTTTTCCTGTTTTGAAGTTGATTTGAAGTAGTAAGTCTCCTTCATTATTCCCAAGACAGGTACTGCATCAATAATTGTAATTCAGGCTCCAAATACCATCTTTCTTTTGGGGGAGAGAGGACACCATTCCTAGGAGATGAAAATTAGTTTACATTCTGTGAGAATTCAGTTTCTAGCGGGGACCAATGCAGCAGGCAGCAAGTTCTGCATTGCTTACTACGTAAAGGGTCTTTACGCAGGGAGACATCCAAGGCTGACTGTGGAAGGCACCTGCACTTCAGTAAGGTAGGAGTACTTTCAGGTGAACTAACAGAGTGATCCAGCTCTGTCCTCTGTTCTCAGGAATGGTATGACAGGGCCTGCCTTCAATTATTTGGTGCTAGGCACAGTGTGCTGGGCTCACTGAAGGCTTGGAATGATTATGTAATAGAAATTACATGGGACGTGCAGGCATCCTCTCCACAAGCTATCGGATCATTTTCTACCTACCCCTTGGCTCACTGGTCCCCACAGACTCTTCTCGGTTACAGATACGCTGTAAATTTTCAATTTTACTCTTGCAGAATCCATGTCATGCCTGGAGTTGTCAGCACACTTATTAGTCAAGACTTAAGAGAAAATCTTGATTGTAATGCACAAATTTGTGTAATAAAGGTAGAGAAGATTTGTCAGTTGTTTTGTTGGGTTTTTTTTATCACTATGTTGTTTTTACTGACAATCTGTCCAGCTGCCTCAAAGTTTTAGCACATAGGGCTGTCTCATTAGCATCCATAGCCTGTGAAGCTGAGTGTGGGGTTTTTTCCTTTAGATACGGCTGTTGGAAATATGGGGACACAGTGCAGCCTGCTCATTGCTTGCTTAATACTTTGATGTGTTTCCTTCTTCTGGGTGCATGTTACTGGGATCAGGCCCTGAATGACAATAATGTGAGAGATGGGGTCATTCTTTTCTTTCCCGATCCACCAACTTGCTGAATTGCCAGAATAACTTGAACACATTGGTAATACTAATAGCAGTTCGTTTGAGGCAAAGCTATAGTGTAAGCATCTGACATGGGGAGGGCTTGTTGGCTTGTTTGTTTTGATACTAGTTTACACTAGTACAATTTAGGTATGTATGAAGTTTTCAGGGTTTTGTCTGTGTAGGCTTCTGTAGAGGATGGTTTCTCTACTGACTGTAGACAGAACAGCTTTAAGTTTTGTGAGTATCCCTTTTCCACCTCCTGTTCTCCTATCACTAGTATCTCAAGAACTGTTGTGTACACGGGTATTGTTAAGGAAGGGAAGACAGCTTTAACTGGAAACTGGCTTTGTCACAGTGACCCCCTTTGGAACCTATTCAAATTTTTGAATAGGTCTGGCTTGTAATTTATGTAATTCCCAGTATTAGAGTGAACACAGTTACTGAACATCACATTTAGCCTGTATTCCATTGTGTTAAGATTTAATTTTAACTCTGAGGAAAATGGATGGTGGAGTCTGTGTTGAGAACTTGGGACAAGATGGCTGCTGTAACGCTAAACTAATACATGTACTTAAATTTTCTTTCAACTCCTAAAATAATTTGGACTCCAAGAAAATTTGAAAATATTCATCTGGCATTTAAAAAAAAAATGTATATATAGGAAAGATGTTGGAGTCCTGCATCAAGTATAAAAAGGAGCTTAGGCATTTATGCACATTTAACTGATAAGAGTCCCTGTGCTCCACTAGCATCGTGGCAGTAACTGAGATAAAGGTTGCTGTGGTCCATTTGTGTTCCTGTAGTTTATGGGCGACTGCTGATGGAGAGAAACCCATGACTACACCGATGGTCACAGAAGGTTTGTTGCCTCCACTGTAGCAATTATAAGTACTTGAATATCATGGGAAGCAACTCTGTTAGTCTAGACTGTCTCTGCTCCATGGCTGAGGAGGAGTTTTGTTTGGTTTGTTGGGTTTATCTTTTTTGCTGGATTTAGCTCTGTTTGTACAGAGAACTCAGGGAGAACAAAAAGATTCTGCATATTTGACAGAACAAAAGCCAGTAATTAATAGACATATATGGAAATAAATGAGATAATGTAAGAAAATAGTTAGAAATACTATATAGGATGGAATATCATATTTGATAAAAGTTGCCCTGTCTTTTAAAGATTGCTTGGCTTTTTGTGGCAGATGATGAGATGTACATCTCCAAGAAAGGCACAAGGAGAGTTGAGGACAGCAGGCTTCAGAATTCTTTGTCCACAGCCATGACAAGCAGCAGTCTCCTCACTGCAGTAATGGTTTGGATTGCTCCCAGCCCAGAAAAGCAATACAAGCAGAAATTCTGAACTCCGTCTTTTCTTTCCTCTCCAGTCTAATGGGCATTTTTCTATGTGAGCAATTTCTTAATGCTGTAATTGTAACAAATAATGTACTTGACCTGTCAGGCTTTTCTGTCAGTTCCTCAAGATGTGTATGTTGTTGTTCAATAACAGCTTTATGCTGCAGCTTGTCTGTATATTTTTATCTGCAGGATGTCTCAGGAATTATTTTAGATTGTATGTGCTGGATAGGAAGAGATGAAGAACAAGCCTCAGTTTTGTTTTGGGTTTGCGTAAGCTCAGTTTTAGTTGTATCAGGTGGTCTAGGTTTTGGCTTTTCTGCTTCTCAATCTTAATGTCACTGAGTAGTGGAGAGGAACACTAAAATATACTCATGCTCTTGTGACTAGAGAGTTTAATTAATGATTATTACCAAATAAAAAGCATTCACGTAAGTCTGAAAACTTTGAGAATGGCTCCTTAAGGTTTCGGGCCAAATTTTTGTTCTTGAGAAAACTCTAGAGCAGAAGTGACAGGACAGGTAGGTGCTGTCACAGCCTAACGTGAATATAGAAAAGAGGTGTTCATTTCGTGCGCATAAAGCTTGCTGCCAAGAGCAGTGTGTCAAGATAGGTGGATTTTGCAGTGGTGCTTCTGCTGTCCGCATCAGTGTGGGCTTTGGTTTTTGTACTGTTCACTACTGCTGTCAAGTTACTCTTGTAAGGAGGTTACATTGACATGGGTTTGATTAAGTGTGAGTTCTGTAAAGAGTTTGGATAATGTTGTGTGACCAAATAACTCTCCCAAGAGCCAAAAATAGTGACATGACAAAACCACATTTAAAGAATGACTGTCTGGCCCTCCCTCCAGTTTGAACAGAAGTTTATGTTGAAGTGGATGAATTGTAAATTTGCTGCATTGCTTTTTAGGAATTATATAACTTGCAGGGTGCATCAATCTGCCACTTGCAGGAAGGTGATCACAGATTCATGAGACATATTTTATAGGCTTTGAATTTAAAACTGTAGTGGCTAAAGAAAATTTGACTGTTTACTGCTGGTTAAATGTGTTTCCTTAAATCTTCTGGATAATATGTTACTGATGTATTATAGAAGTAGCTTTTTCTTTTAGAGTTTAGTTTTTTTCCTGATGTTTCAACATGTTTTGTGCCTGAAACTGCTACTGTCAACTCAAGCAACAAGTGGTTTTGTGACAGCTGAGTGCATCAGGGGCTAGGCCTGTATTTAAGAAAAGGATAGATGCATGAATTAACATCTATCAAACTTTGTTTTTTAAAACATTTTCTTTGCCAAGACTAAACCATACATGATTTTCTAGCTATGAATTAAATTTTCTTTGTCCTAATTAATACATTTGCATTCACAAAACCTTTTTAAGTTTAATAAAACTCACTATTGCATACCATAGTAGAAAATCTAAACTTGCAGATATTTCTAGAAACTAGGTCTGTCTGGGTAACACTGGTAATTTGGCTTTAACTAAAAACACTATCAGTAACACACATAAAGCACAGCTCTGATGTAGAAACTCTGTAGCTAAACCAATTCAAAAGTAATAAAGATATTTTGGTATCCATTTGTTCTGGTAAATGTTGTTGCTGATACTTGTATTGAGGGGCAGAGTCCTCTGATTTCTGAAGAGATTGCAGAAGGTAGTCATTAAATACTACTCTTTGAATCTTAAGTCTTCATACTAGTTGTGTGCTTATGCACACACACATGCAGTAAAAGTCTATTATTTTAATATTACATCTGTTTTTTCCACCAGCTCCTGGGCTACAGTGAAAAGCCAGTAAACCTACAAATGTTCATCGGAACAGCAGATGATCGCTACTTAAGACCTCATGCGTTCTACCAGGTGCACCGCATCACTGGAAAAACAGTTGCAACAGCTAGTCAAGAGATAATCATCGCCAGCACAAAAGTTTTGGAAATACCGCTTCTTCCTGAAAATAATATGTCAGCCAGGTACATCACAGATTTAATTAGCTGTTTAGTTGCTATGTGTCTTTTCCTCTTAATTTGTGCAAAGGTGAAAGAAAAATCTTGTGGGTCGGCATATTTTCCACAAATATGGCTCATGAGTAAGACAGACACATCTCTTTAAATGCTAACGTTTGGATAGTCAGAGGTAACAAGCAGAGAGATGGTGAGCTCACAAGACTGATGGAATAGATGGGCGCTTCTGGGATTGTACTTCCTCATACAACCCATACACATGTATGACTCCACGTTTGTAAAACTGCACATGGGTTAAGGGCCTGTAGAGTTTTTTTGGTTGATTTTACAGAGATAAGACTTTTTTTTTTTTTTTTCTTTTTCCCCCCCTATGAAAATAACTGTTTTATAATGTAGCTGTTTTTCTTGATTGAATGTGGTGATTTAACTTCTGGTATCTTGTAGGCCTTTTCCTTGTTTTGATTATTTTCTTTTTTATTTTTAGCAGTTGCATTATTCTGACTTTTCAGGCCTTGCCAGATAGAATGTGCTAAATAATAGTTTAATGGTTAGTTATAGCAACAATTAAACAGCTCTGCTGTAGCTGGAGGGTCAGTGAACAGAGTAGAGCACAATTATTTGTGTACATAGCACACTTTTTTCTTATGTAGACTTCTGAAGTCAGTTTACATTTTCCTAGTTGCACACTTCGTGCTAGTTCCATTGAATGCTATGAACCCACGATGTTGTGCAAGGCAATACTCCTCATGAGCTTATGTATTTATGTTACTTGATTAAAGTATGTGTTATGAATAAATGATACCTGGGTGGAATGGTAGCTGTGATGTGATGGCTACACTTTGGTCATTCTTTAGTCTTTCCTAATGTAAATTATGTTTAGTATGTTAAATAACTCACTTTGAAGGTTAAGCAATGTGCAATAACAATTTTTTAAAGGGTCAGCAAAGCAGCAGCTTGACACCAACAGTTCTTTTCAATCTCAGACATTTAAAATAATATTTAAAATAGCATAACATGGGGAAAAATAGAACACTGTTCATTCCTTAAGAAAGGCAGGCTTACAGAGTATATTTTGGCAATAGTTTGATTCATTTTCTTCCGTTTCTTTTCTGATCCATCTGTCCTCACCTATCTCCAGTATTGATTGTGCTGGTATTTTGAAACTTCGCAATTCAGATATAGAGCTCCGTAAAGGAGAGACAGATATTGGAAGAAAGAATACCAGAGTGCGACTTGTGTTTCGTGTTCACATCCCACAACCTAGTGGAAAAGTCTTATCTCTGCAGACTGCTTCCATACCTGTCGAATGCTGTAAGATTGCTTTAATTATACATTATTTATACTTATATTTTCTGCATGTGTCTGTAAAAAGCATTGTGTGTAAAGATGTAAATTACCAACAATTAGTAAGATCTTTATTTAAAAATGGTACCTGCCAAGTGACAACCTGAAGGTTTGGAGGAAAACCAAGGTTTTAAACCTAATATTGCAGTCACACAGCCTCAGTAGATCCTGTATATGTAATCTGCTCCCTCTGCTCATATCAGTGAAAAGAAATACCCATTTCAGGAAGAGCTAATACCATTTCATTTAGAAGAGTCTATATTTGTCTTTATACAGTATAATCTAATGAACAGCTGAACTGCTAGAGAGTTCATTTATGAAATGCTCACACTAAGGAATTTAAGACCTTAAACAACCTGAATTTCTCCCAGAATTCATTTGGTCTGTAAAATACTGAAGTTATTTTTAAACCAAAATTTCATTTCCTGTAACAGTAGACACTGCTGGGATTCATGGCTTCCTGGTGTTTCTTTTCTATAATTATATAATTTCAACATCATTTTAAAAGCTAAGATAAATTACACACAAATATGATCTATATATGTAAATAGATGGTCATTATAGTTTCACCCCCGATTCTTCAAGCTAGAATCATAAAAGAAAGGTCATTACGATTAAAACTGTGAATAATAATTTTCCCTTAACTTTTTTAAAGCTCAGCGATCTGCTCAAGAACTTCCTCAGATTGAGAAGTACAGCATCAATAGTTGCTCAGTAAATGGAGGCCATGAAATGGTGGTGACAGGATCCAATTTTCTTCCAGAATCCAAGATTATATTTTTTGAAAAAGGACAAGGTAAGTAGTGTCTTTGTTTTTCCTGAAAACAAAACCAAAAACACTACCTGGGCTTGACTTTAGGAAGTGAGGATGCTTTAGAAATAGTCACAAGTTTGAAAATCTGCAGCTTCCTTTTGGGCACTGATCTAGATGCTGGTTGGCAATCATAAATGGAATAGTACTGATTTAGGAAGACAGTTACAGACTTACTGACTTTGAATTGTAGTTGAAAGATGCTGTTGACAGATCATACCACATTTTCTCATTATAAAAAGATGAAAATGGAAATTAATTACTATTTGTCATTGATTTTACATCTGATTTAATCATTGCATAGGAACTGACTTACTCCAAAGAAATAAATATTAGTTAGAAAACATTACTTCTTCCCCTCCCCCCCCCATTTGCATAAGATTTTCTATAGAAGTTACTTTTAAGGGATGCAGGTTTTTTACAAAGTCTCAAGATCTGGCTCAGATTTGGTGTGTAGTGTACGCTTCATCTGGGTCCTCCTTTCCCCTCTGTACACAGGCAAGTGTGCATGTAGGTCAAACACAGGCCATAAGCAGTGGTATGAGCAACAGCCACCTTTTGTATACATATTAAACATCTGTGTGCTTGACAAGACAGTCAAGTATTTAACTGACAAGAAATCAGAAACATCAAAGCCAGCTGCATTACATATGATTCTCATTCCCTAGAATCCAAGTTCAGTCTTTTAGACTGCTCTTAGCCATGGGTGAGAACTCCATCGGGCTTACACTTGGGTCCAGGCAAACTAGAGTTAAAAATTACATTGCAGGTGTGCATCTCAGTTAAGGCAGGCTGAAGAATGTTTCCTTCCTGCACCGAAATATGTAGAAAAATTCATTTCCTTCCTACCGATCTCATAAAATAAATTACCCTTTGCCAGGTTAGGAAATTAATTTTTTCAGTCTAATGTATAGGAAATAGAATCTCAAGCAAGAAACTTGCAGATTTTGGATGAGTATTTCTAAAACAGCCTTTAAGTACAGGTGTGAAAGCTGCCTTTTTTTTTTTTTCCTAAACCCGTGTCCTTCCTCTCCTCTATCACTTTTGTAATGATGCACATCAGTTGAACACCAAAAACACTAGCAAATACTTTTCATTTCAGTTTACTACAACCAGATATAACAAATGCTTTGGAAGCTTTCTTTGGTTTTGTTTTATATTATACACAGGTGCACATACATACACACAGGTACATACATACACATTACTCCAAGATGCTCACTTACTCAGCA
Source organism: Megaceryle maxima (assembly GCA_024605025.1). NCBI lineage: Eukaryota > Metazoa > Chordata > Aves > Coraciiformes > Cerylidae > Megaceryle > Megaceryle maxima. Next base: position 24,894 of record JANHGN010001428.1, on the reverse strand, counting down.
TTCCTTCCTGGTTCTGCAGCTCTCTACATCTCCATGTTAGCATTTTTTTACTTAAACTAAAATGCATGAAAAATAATTGAAAATTTAGGAGTTCCTTTTCTTCCCTGACTGTCCTTTTAATATATAGAGCATAAAATTTGAGCAACTTAAATTAATCATTGCTGTGACTTGAATACTTGATTGGTAACTTTTGGGAAAACAGTAGTAAAAGTAAGTCATTAAAAACAAAAGCTGGCGACCAAGTCTGGTTCTTCTACATCTTACTGTTTTTGTAAATACTGAAGTAGAAGAGTTGTTTGTTTGGGTTTTTTTCTCAGTAGCAAATACATCGGAAGTGCAGGTTTTATGTTTTGACACACAACTTGAACGCCTGTTAAAGGAGTACTGCTGTGAGACAATAGGTTCCCCGATAACCTGTACAAAAGCCAGTAATAGAGAGAGCTGAGTGTTAGATTAAGCTAAAGGGTTCGGCTAGGTCAGAGCAGAGAGAGGTTCACCAAGGTCATTTACTTCCCTCAACACAGACACTTGCCCAGTATTTGAACTACAGGGCCTTTCAGTTCAGGAGAGTGTGTTTGTTTTGGATGTATAACCTGTGGGTATGTACATGGGGACATGGCATGTTATCTCTCACACGGTGACTTACAGGTTAAGTCAGCAGCATGTTTGAATAATCACAAGTGTTATTAGTAATTTAACTTCCTTTCAAAAAATGTTTTTAGAACAAAATCCCTCTGTACACTTGCCGTACACACTGCCTTGTTTGGAATGAAATCTAACTGTGTTTAAGCAGCAGGTTTGGTTAAAAAAGTCCTGCACAACAGGCAACTTATGGACAGTGGTTATAGTGTTGAGACTCCTAAAGCATCTCTGTACTTTACACTTTGGTTACCATATATCTCTGTCAGTTGAATGGCCTCAATATAAAACTGCATCTATTTTCAGTCATAAAGTATTTCAAGTATTTTTAAGATTAAGTATTTAACTGTTTTAGAAAATGCTTTTTGCTTGAACTATTTGTAAATTTCTCTCAACAGATGGACGACCTCAGTGGGAGGTAGAAGGGAAAATAATTAGGGAAAAGTGTCAAGGGGTGAGAAACAACTTTTCTTACTTTAGAAAGCTTTCTGTTTTTAAATGAGAAACTAGACATGTTCATTGTTGTTCTGAAATTTAGACTTAATTTAATAAAATAGATTGGTGGCTGATTCAGACAGACAACTGGAGACTTATAAATTGGTGTAATACTATATAGTAGCCATTAAGATGATCTTTGAAGGAACTGGAAAGAGCATGCTTGTTGTTAAAGCGGTGAAAAAAGAAAACTGAAGATAATTTTACTAAGATGACAAATGATTTCCAGTGCATTACATTTTTTCTTAAAAGCTAAATGATCCAAAAATACAACTCTTTGACTGCCAGAGTTTCTTTATGCTCTGGCAGATAAACAAAACATCCTTTATATGATGTGCCTATTTAATTAAAAACATTTCCTTCAGAACACTTGGTTATAAAGAAGAAAAAAGTTGCCAAGTTGAAGCTTGCTTACAGTACTGGTTTACTATGTAATATGCATGAACTTGAAGTTTGAAATAGGCTATTCCAAAATATCGGTTTGGTTTAGTTTTGCAATAAGTGTTCTAGTTTTTCTGTAATTAAGAGCAGTTTCATTTGCATTTGATATGTCAAACTTTTTTGTTTCAACTTTCATATAGGCAAACATCATACTTGAAGTTCCTCCCTACCATAACAAAACCATTACAGCTGCAGTTCAGGTGCAGTTTTATCTCTGCAACGGCAAGAGGAAAAAAAGCCAGTCTCAACGTTTTACTTACACACCAGGTATTAAATAAAAAATTTAAAAGTTCCATTTAATTTTGGGGTTTTTTTTAATTAGACATTTAAAAGTAATTAAGGTAGTCTTTTACCTTTGACAGGTAGATAAGACTAGCTTTGAACTGTTTGTAAAACAACTTACTTAAGCTAGTCTTTTAATTAAAAAGATGAAATTTAGAGTAATGTTACAGTGCTAAAAACACAGACAGGGTTTTCTTAATTACATTTTTACAGCATAATTTGCATTCTGCTTTTCTTTGAGAATGATGTCAAGTCTCAGAAGCTGCTTTTGTAAATAACCCTAGGGATGACATGTACAATAGTGAGATTATAGAAGAACAGGTTTTATGAATTCCCTCCCTTCCCCCGCCCCTGCCAAATGTCAAAAAAACCCACCATGATTTTAGATATGAGGAAGATAAAAAACAAATTTCTTTCTCCCTCTGGACACATTTCAGCATGTTTAGAGAAAACAGTTTGTAACTTAGCCAGAAGCAAAAACTGGCCACGTTAATTGTACATGTAGTTGAAACATTCCCTTCATGGGGTATAAGGATGTGGTCCCTCGTAGATCTGCAATGTCTGCTCCTTTGCCTGCCACTTATCTTATTTTCTTTTAATAAATTCATACCCATTTATAGTAGTCAGAATTCTCACAATACCAGGGATGGCATTAGACCCTTTAGTACACTTTGGAGGACTTTGCACCTGTTTTGCTCACTTGTGCTCTAAAATTACCTAATTCATACCTTCATGCATCATGGAAGCAATGTTACCTAGGCATTTGGTACACTTTGCATTGCACACATTGGTACAAGTATAAATGAATTGCGTTATCAGACTTAGGTGATATTTTTTAACCATTCTTAAGCATATCAGCTCCTAAGATAGCTACAGGACACATCTTAAACTATACTTTTGTTTGAGAAATCCATATTTAAATTATTTAAATGGTGGAATGAAGTAATGAAACTTGCTGCTTAAATAAGCAAGTTTAATTACAACTGCAGCTGTTAACACACACTTCAACATCCATTTTATCTCTAAATTAGCAATTTCTTTAACAGTCTGTTGTATAAAGTAATAATTGAGCTGATAAAAGTGCTAGCATTTTTCTACATCTGCTTAAAATTGGTATCTTTTCATGACTTTACCAGTAGCTTTAAAAAAAAAAAAAATCTATCTTGTAACTGAAAGTGTGGCAATTTGTAACTGTCTGTATTATAAGAACAATTGTTGCCATCATTGAAAGAGCTGCTGTAATTAAAACAATGCGCGCTGTTTAGAAATATAGATTTGGCAATGTGTTGCCAAATTTCGGCTGTCATCCTGATCAGAGGCTAAGGAAAATTTGAAACCAGCTAAAAATTTCATTCCCTTTTTCCTAGTGCCTGACACTGAACTCTTGTCTGCCTATTTTCAGTGGAGCCCAGCAGCAGCTCCCCTGTGACACACACCCCTCTGAGCTGTATCCTTTAGATGTACTGGACTGTCTCTGGCTGGGTTGCCAATGTCTTTAAAAGAAATACGTTGCATAGCAGGGTGTTTTAAAAGAAAAGATAACTGCCTTTGAATAAATGCTAGGAGAGCTCTTCTGGCTTTTAGGGGTTTATACAGCAGACATGAGGTTAAAAAAAAAAAAAAAAAGGCAAGCAAAGAAGGGAAATTAGAGCAAGTACATTATAACACTACTTCTGTGGCTGTTAAACAGCCATTAGTGTATAATTATGACAGGATACAAATCGGTTGGAATTGTAATACAGCGTTTTACTTTTTCTAGTAATAATGAAGCAAGAGCACAGAGATGAGGTGGATTTGTCTGCTGTTCCATCCTTGGCCCTGCCTCACACAAGCAATGTCCAGGGCCTGCATTCTATCCGAACTCAATTGCCTTCACCAGAGCAAGGGCATCCACATGACAATTTACTATCTACATCACCCAGGAGCCTTGTGTGTTCAGTTCAACCACCGTACACAGCAATGGTGACCTCAGCAGTATCCCACCTGCCACATATGCAAGGTAGAAACCTTAGTCCAAGTGAAGAGTGTCATGTTTTACCTCCTGCTGTGGTTCAGTCTTTTCAGGTAACATCAGCACCTCCTGTGAGGCCTTCTTACCAGCCTATGCAGTCTAACAATGTATACAATGGACAGTCTGGTCTTCCTATGAACTCTGCCTCCAGCCAAGGATTTGATGCTATTTCATTTCAGCAAGACACGGCTATACCTCATTTGATAAACCTTAGCTGCCAAGCTCTCCCACCACTGCAGTTTCATCCTTCAAATCCAGGTTCCGTGTCAACATCGAGTACAGCAGGGCACCCGTTAGCACACTCAGCTCATTCAGGACAGTCTTCTTCTCACCTACCATCAATGGGATACCACTGTCCAAGTGCTGGGCAGGGCTCCATCCCTTCTGCGATGAGTCGGTCCCTTGGGCAGTCTTCTCCCCAGATGCAGCAAGTCCCATACCATTCTACAAATCCAGCATCTGCTTCATCCCCATCGCCAACAGCTTCCCACCCTTTGGTCCATTCACCGCTCTCTGGACCTTCTTCACCCCAACTACAACCTATGCCTTATCAATCTCCTAGCTCAGGACCTGCCTCATCTCCACCGCCAACCACTGTAAGTCACTCGGGACAGCACTCCCCTCAAGCACAAAGTCCAGCATTGGGAGGTCTTAATGCAGCACCATCCCTAGTACACCACACTGTGTGCGATTCATCTCCATTTGCACCAGATGGGGCAGCTATTAACATTAAACCAGAACCTGAAGATCGAGAATTGAATTTTCAAACAATAGGACTACAGGACATCACACTAGATGACGGTAAGTAGATAGAATATTTTAATACTGGGATATAACTCTCATTAAAGAGTGGGCATGGGAGGGTTGTTTTGTTTAGAATACACTCCTCTTTGGGGAAGTAAATGTGTATCACCACAATAGAGTTGTATTTTTGTGTCCAAAACAACAACTTATTTGAAACTAATGGTATCGGCTGCAAATTTGTAGTGACACAGTTCAAGTACTTCAGTCTAATTTGTCCAGACTTTGGGCTTTGTCATAAAACAGGGCTTGAGGATTCACTCCTACACGTTGACTTGATGCCCTCTATACAAGAAATTAACTTGATGCCTTTTCTGACTGTCTTGTTAGTATGTTTCCATGAAAGTCATAACATATTATTTAAGTTGCATAAAGGTAGTTTGGAGTCTTGTTTCTCAGAGTTGTCCCCATTTTGAAGAGCAGGCTCGTTTTCTGAAAATACATCACATGTATTTTGGCACAGTCTCTTCACAGACACTCTGTAGATAGACTGTCATCATTCAGTACTGCTGCTCGCTGTAGTAGCTGGTTTTCTTCCTTACCACTCTGTCTGGCTACCTTTTTGAGACATTCACTTGTTTAATATAAGCAGAACAAGGACATTCTAGTGCTAAAGGACAGGCTATAAAGTTCTCCACTTTAAATACCTGTGTACACTGTGATAATTTACAAAAACTTGTCTAACCAATTATAAAGACATATCAGAACCTAAATGTCAGACTGAGGCATAGATACAAAGCATTTTAAAGAACATGTTGTGTTAGTAAGACTGGAAGAAGAGAAGGCCCAGCCTTAAAAAGGTGTGTAAAAGGTGTTTGGTATTGATGATGGGAGTCCTACTAGTATCTCTTTTCTACAATAGTCTTAACCGTTGTGGTTTTATGTTTGGGGTTTTTTGTTTGGTTGTTGTTGGGTTTTTTGGTTTTTTGTTTTTTGTTTTTAATCATCCCTAGTAATTACTTAATTCTTTACACTACTGCAGATGCAATTAAGAGTAGGCCATCTGTTAAACATCCATGTCATTCTGAGATATTTGCATACGTGGAGCTTTGCTATTAACCTCCACTCAGCACTAAGAAAAATTAATAAGAAATGCCTTTAAAGACACAGCATACTAGGATGAAAAGGAGAACCTGGTAATACAGCTGGGCTTTTAGTCAAATGGCCACCCTAATTAAAAAAAGCTCTCTCTTTAGAAACACTGCAGAATGCAACAACAACAAAAATTGAGCATTTTCTACTTCTGTAATAAAGGGGGGAGAAAAATCTTCTGCTTTAAGAACTGTCATGTTAGAATCTACTTTCTCATTCTTTTTCCGTCCAGACCCACAAAAAACTGCAGAAATAAACTTAACTGTAGTTAAGCTTTTCACAATATAAGCAGAAGCATAATTTAGCATTTATGAGCATATTGGCAGTTTGTTTATACTTGTTCAGAAATTAAATTGAATACACTGTGAAAGAAAAGACAACTTTCCCCACATATCACAAATATTAGTAGCTTTTAGAAACTATTTCTATTGCTTAACCGTGAAGTTACCGAGTAGTTTCTGTGCAGACATTGAAGCACAGGAAAAGCTACAAGAGCCACATTTAAAGCATGGCAACTTGCTAATAGTTTATATAATCAGTATACAGGAGTCAAATGGCCACAGCTTTACTAATTTCTTCTTGTAAATAATGCTTCCTATGAAATATTAAAGAAGGTCTGATCATTGATAAACTATGCATTTCCTGTTTGGAAAATTTAACGTAGTTTTAAATGCTAAACCAGCACTTGGCAGCAATAGTATGCTTGCAAGCACAGGGATTACCCTTCATTTCATTTTCATATTGCTGCTGTTTGATGGTTGCTTGGGGGGTTGGGTTTGGTGCTTTTTTTTTTTTTTTTTTTTTTTCATTTCCAATCTACACATACAGATCAGATGTCTATCCTGAAACCTGCTGTTCCAAAAATCTTGGAGGGCAAATGACAAGAAAAAAGCTGCTCAATTCTCTCAAACACAAGTAAATTGAAAAAAAACACCACAAAAACAACAACACACCACACACCAACCACAAGAACAAACAAAACAAAAAAAACCCAACACACTCTACATCATTAGACAGGGATGCACCTTTTTTATAATGTATATAATAGTGTAATTTAAATAAGAATTTAAAAATTTTTCTTGTGTTTGAGTTTTAGTTTCTGTACAAATAGAACTAGACACAAATAGCAAATCAGTTATTTTACATTTATGTTCTGAGAAGGAAAATAATTCAAACATAATTGCATACATAAATGAATGTTTATTGACACAGTATGTTCTCAGCTAATATATCAAACTTGAATGGTATATTTAGTTGGAAAATAGGATTTTAAGGGTTACCAATTAAGGTGAATAACTCACTCACTATAATACAATAAGGCCAAGCCAAGTGAAAATTTTGTAAATTGTATCTAGATTACTGACCTTAAACATTTAATTCAATAGTCTTTGAAAAAGCAAAGAAAGCAAACATAAAATCTAAGAGCCCTGACAGCATAATCTTTTTTCTTTTAAGTAACTATTCCAAAATTAGCATAGTTGATACTTTCTTTGCCAAGAAAGTAAACTACTGCAAGAAATTTTAGTAAAAATTTGTGTGGTATAGAAGTGCTACCTGATAAAATTAGTCCTGTAATTACTAATCTGTTTAGCTTGACACAGTACATTTTAAAATTATTTTTAAAAAAGGAACCAAACACAAACACACATTCCAAAAAAAATCCAGCAAACCAAAACAAACTCACCCACCCCACATATAGAAGTGTCTGGATAGTAGTTAAATTCTTTTAAGCAAGACTCCTAAACGTTAATCTTAACTGCCTTTTCAGCCAACATTCCCACTTGTTTTTCAAAACACACCAAAACTCTTCAAATCCACTACTTAATACCAAACTACAAGCTTCATCCATTGATGCTCAAGCCAGGATCATCTGGGTGAGTCTTTATCCAGCATCTCCTGGAAGGTCTGGACTCGCTATTTATAGCTCCTCTGCAAAGTCCAATCCACTTGCCAGTGCTCAGAATGGAGTATCATTTTAAACCTCGTTGTATTCCTTTGCCTATTGGCAGTTTGAGCAAAATGGGCTCTGTTCAGAGGATTACATAATGTAAAGGCAGGTCCTTTGCCTGGGTATCTACATAAAGCACTTCTCCTCCCTACCCCCCAAGTTTGTGTGGCTCGCTCTTTTCTTGTTTTTCCAACAGAATCTGATCAACGTCTTTAGGCTTTTCTAATCTCCACCTTGAATTTGCTATTTTGTTTGTCTTCCCCTCTTCCCATCCTTTCTTCCCACAGGAAACACTTCCTAGTTCACATGAAGAGCTAAGATCAAAATACATGACACCTAGATATGAAATTCCAATTATTATTACAGAAACATTTGAAACGTAACACAATTTCAAAGAAGTTTGCACTGTGTGGTACTATGTAAAAGGCATTCTGAAAAACAGAAATTTTTTTTCAGCCTGTCTAGGCAGGGTTTGGACTACATGATCTCCATACTCTCTCTCCATCCCCTGTCATCCTAGTAAACTTTTTCCCTTAACATCTTTCAGCATGTCTACCCAGCTCCCCAGGCTAGCATTTCCCAGTACAGACAATGGAATATTTAGGGCTACAAATAGTTGTGAATAAGGCAGCTGAAATAACAAGAAACAGGCACTTGGTCATTTTTGTCCTTTTCCATATCCATCATCCATCCTGTACTCTGTTTTTCACTCATCAAATAAGGGTCCCATTTCTTCCCCACTTGAAAAAAAAAAAAGCCAGTCACAGTTAGACTCAGTCTGGTTGTATGATAAGGCCTTGTTAATTTGTTTTCTCCAGTTTGTTTTTAAAAAGCACTCCTAGTGTGGTGGCTTACTTATCCCACTGTTCAAGTTGTAGATTTAAATCTATTCTAAAACTATTCATCTAAAATGTCACTTCTTGTGGTTTTCAGTTGACAAGTGAATTTACCTCAGATTTCATCGTTTTGTACAGTGATGAAATTTCTATCACTTACATATGTATTTAGCCATTTTGAAACTATTATGATAAGCTGTATTTAGCAGATCAGGATGACCTTCTACTAATCCTTTCACATTCTGTTACTCATTGCAGCTCCATTACATAAAGCTGCAAATTAGAAAAATCCAGTGTGTTGATTTACTATAAATCATAACTAGAAATCCTCTGTTTTGTGTACATAAAGCAGTAAGTCTGTTTTGTCAGACACATTCCATGTAGAATTCTAAGCCATTTGCATTCATTCATTTTAATAGTTCTGTGATAACTCTGTATTTGATAAATTCTCTTGCTGGAAAGCTCAGAGACTATTCTGGTCTTTGCTAGAAAATTTGGACATCTTCACAGGTAGCTTTTTACTGTAGCTTCAACTAATGATGAATCACAACAGCAACTAATGAAGTACTAGAGAATGACTGTACTTTGTATTTCTATATATAATTTAAAACTTACACATTAACAGGTCAATCTTAATTGAGGCATCACTGAAGGTCTACAGAAATAAACAAAATACTGAGTGCTAGAGTGTAGCGTAGTAGAGAGGAGAGCAGCTCAAACTCGTCTTACTGCTAGTGCAACTCAAACCTGAGATGTACATCTCAAACTCAAGGGGGTTTTTTTGCTGTCTCCTAAGCACAGAATAAAATGTTGCACCTTGCAGCACACCCAGCATGGATTTGTGTGACAAGAACTCTCACCTTTGTTATGCACAGAACTCTCAGAATATTCCTGTCGATAAAAGGCATTCCAAAAGCTCTCCTATTATGAATTGTTTAGTAAGGTTGTGTTCTAACTCCTCCTTAGTATTCTGTATATTAAATTTATATTGTCAAGCAGTATGGATATAGCAATAAAAAAGTAGTTTACAGTTCTAATTCTTCTCAGAAGCTTACGGGCTCCTGCAGTGACATGTTGAGGAAGGTTATAAGGCAGAACCTGAAGTATTCTGGAAGAGAATGGGAATCTACTTGTAGACGAGGGTGTTACAAATACAAAAGATTGAGACAGAGCAGTAAACGAATTAAAAGGAAAAGTCTGTAACAGTAAAGAAAGGTGAAGAGAATGTTATTTATCTGGGATTGTCAACAGCTAAAGGATGCTACAAAAATATCTTCTAGTGGATTTGTTCACTGTATTCATAAAATCTATGCCAGCAAGGCATTTATTGAGAAGACCAGCTACAGACTGCTGACGTGTAAAGAGGTTCAGATAAATCCTCAGGTATCTGTGACCAGCAAATGCATGAAACTTCCTCTCTGCCACAGAACACATTGTTACTAATTCAAAGTAAACTCATTGCACAACTGCTACAAGATTTCCATTTAAGAACTAGAAGAGGTTACAAATTTACTCTGTGAATGCAAGCGGTATGCTATGTCACAGTGCAGACACTTGGAATCGGAGCAGAACTGGAAGGAGTCAGGCATCCCTTGTGATGCTGGCAAAATTATGCTTAGGCACTTTCTCACTGCTTTCCACTGCAGGGCATGCGTCCTCTAGCTCCAGGGTTCATGCTTAATGCTTACTATGTTAGATTCACCTAGCTTCTCACACGAGAGACGGGGGTAAACATGACTTAAATTTGGGTTCACTGTGCTACAGAAATGCAGAGTATGACGTTGTAACTATGACGTGAACAGGGATATGCGTTACTGTACCAAATACCTTCAGAGCTTGTGCTATGACTCTGCAGGCACCTTCAGACTGTCTGTATAGCTTAAACAGCATGTGCACAAGAAAAATATACACCTCCTGACATTTCATACGGCCTTATTGTATCAGTCAATATATATAAAGAAACCCAACCCAAACCACCACCTTCGTAGTAAAGTTGGCATTGACCCTAAAGTTACTAAAAGTAAGCCTGTCTCACCGTTTAAAATGGTAACTCGCAAGGCAATGCAACATGTCCTTGATAGTTTGCCATTGCAAACAGGGCCTGCCATACAACTGGTTTTGATCACAAACCAAGAGAATCATCTGGCTGCTCCACAGCAGAGACTGAGGGTTAATTATAGCCTGGCAGCTTTTATTTTTTTAGGGAAAGTTGACACTGTACTACTTGCTGGTCATGCGGAGTCAAAACTAGGCTAAATATACTGCACTAACCAATGCGATATAGCTGCCGGAATTGTTCACGTAAATGCAGCCGATAGTCTATCTGGAGCTGACAGAAGAAGGCCTATATCTGGGGAAGCGTGTGCTGCAGTCTATCCATAATAACAGATGCTCACTACCTCTGTAAATACTGCACTTCACTCATCTGTCCTTTAAAACACATGAATGCAGTACTACCCAACCTAGACAGCCGATGCAGTCTGCCGTACAGATACTGCAAACTTCTTTTTGCAAAGCATACTCAAAACCGCCACTATTGTAACCTGCTCTAGTGACGCTACAATCGTGCATTCTAGAATATTTTGGGGGATCTACTTTTCTAAACCAGTACACCTTCTAGTTTAAATCCCATTGCCCACATCTTATTTCAGCTCCATAGTATTAAAGGATACACAGGCTAAACTTTTAATTAGATAATGCTATAGAAAATTAAGTAGCTTGATTCCTGTAGGAAGAGATCCCGAAAACAAGTGGCATAACTGCAGTAGCTTTTTGGTCTGCCTGTATCCATAATAGAACTCTAACTTTTAAATTGACTTAGTGCTTTGCCCCAAGTCTGGTACAGATAATTAAGGGTGTAAGTTTTTTCTTAACCTTTCTTTACTTAAGGGAGGAGCCAAGACAAAGAGGTGGCTTATAAAAGTATGCATCTGTGATCAGTGAAATAGATTGATCCACAGGAGCTCAGTTTCCTTGATTTATATTCCAATGTAATAGTTTTAATTTTGTTATAGTCTTTGTGTACAAAATACATTTTAGTATTGGTTAGGGAAGTAAAATCCTCTCTCAGATGTTTATGAAATTACGAGGTAGAAAGGCATTTTTAACATGCATTTATCTGGTACCTCACCTTCTAACTTCAGTGTATGCTGAACAAAAATCTTTATGCTATATTCCACACTTTAAAAGGCTGTTGCTTTATTTACCATGTTTCACAAACAACAAATACTGTGCGCCCAAGGCAAGTGCAGGCTTCATTCCAGGAGATGCTGGCTGGATACATGTTACATGTGCTACCCATGACATGTTTTGTCAGGGATTTCTAAAAGCAGAAACTCAATACCGTCAGCAGCTTTGTTAGGACATGCAAGAACTTCACAATCCCAGAAAGTATGATGTTAATGAGAAAAAATGCTCAGAATCACATTTCTTTGCTAAAGTGTTGGTCCTTACTGTATAAGCTATGTGGACTTCACGGTGCAGAGACTGTTGCTTAGAAGAGCTAATAACTTCACTGTTCTCTCTGCAGGCTTTTAGTCAGCGTGTGTGTGTGTGTGTGTGTTATCTGCTCCTTCAAAAGCCTGAGCTTTAAAGAGGCTTCATCCCAAGGTAGCTTCCTGCCCATCTCCCTAGATTAATTAGATCTTTATTTAAATATCACTTTCTTGCTGGTTCTACCATAGTTTATGGGAAAATGTTCTTTACTTAATCTGTTATTTGACAAGAGTTTGTCCTTCCTCTACTTCTTTCCTTCAGAATGGCAGTGGACATTTTCATTTAACTAAGATCATGCTTTCCACTTCCTATTTAAATACCTGTAATAATTATGCTTTAAAGAAGCAATAAGAAGTGATCCAAAGAAGCAATTTTAAATACTGGAATTTCAGGAGGAAGTAAGAATAGACTGTTTCATTCTCCCAGCAGTCATCCCTAAGCAGGGCTTAGAAATCATGCTGGCAAAGCAAACGTATGGCTCTGTCCAGAAGGCACAAATTAGCCAGTTTCCAGGGTAATTTTGTTAATTGTATTAAAGTCCAATTTACTAAACATGCATCTCTGTCTTGAGCAGGAAAAACAAACAAACAAATAAACCAAAACTAAACCAACTCGGTCTACTATTGTAAATTCTGCATAGTCACTAATGACAACCGAATAAACGCAAACTTGTTGGTTAAAGTAATAAATACAGTATTCTACATTCATTTTTCCTCCAGGAAAAACTGCTCAGTGGAATACAGTTCTCCACTTCCTCTTCAGTCTCTCACATTGCCTTGGTCTGACAAAGCCACCTATAGCAAGATAACACTTAGTTTTCCAGCACTTCAGACTGTGCATGGCCTGACTGCAGATCAGTACCTTAGGCAAAACATACAGGTAGTCTGACAAGTACAGGGGAAGCTAACAGCTGTTTACAGCAACAGTTTCCCTTAAAGGATAGGAAAAATAAAGTTTTTATTTACTAGCACTCTTTTGCCTACCTTGTTCAGTGGAGGTCCCGTAAAGGAGCATAAGCACTTTTAATTTGACCACAGTAAGTAAAGCAGATTGAGAAAAATGCTGGAGGAATGTTCTAAAGTAACACAAATACTAAAATGAAATTTATGTAGTATAAAATTCACGATGGTACAACAAGGCAGACATCCAAAAATATTAACCATTAGCTTTATGGCTTTGGCTGCTAACTGAAAAGTAACTAAATTTACAGTACAAGTGATATTGTTTTTAATAGGCACTCCAATAATTTCTAAATAATTTTGTCAACATATGTAGTAGCTGTGAATGAAACTGGGTATTTAAAGTTAGTGCTATTAAAAGAAAACTAAAGTCACTGCCTGGTTGAGTGAACTGTAACTTCTTGGTTTAGTCCAGTCAGTAGTTATGTCTGTCTTCTTCTCTGACACAGACAGTTTTATCTCTGACCTGGAATACCAGCCATCAGGTTCAACAGAGAAATGGACTCAACATTCAGCACTCATGTCCAACTCCTATGTGGAAAATCTAGAGGGTGAGTCTCCTTACTGGAATGCTTCAATGTTTGAAATTGGAGCCTTAAGAATTGCTGTAAATGGACACCTGTGTATTCTGAAAGAGTTGGAAATTCAGAAGTTGTGAAACAGGTGTACATTCATTCAGTAAAAACTTCCACTTAAAGTATATGTAGCTGCCACAGAACTTCCTGAGTGCTGTAGGATCTAGTAAACAGATTTTCGTATGTTCTTCTGATTAAGGCAAATACGAGCACGGCTATAGAGTGGCCAGATCAGTTAACTATGAGAAATTTAAAGGATGAAGCAATGTCAATTTAAAAAGGTGGGATACAGTGGCGTGCACTACCAATCTAAGTTTCAGGAATACAGATTCATAAATAGATTGAGTTGAATGTGCACTATAATTGAGAAGGATCATCTAGATTTATTTTAAGATGCTTTCAGCTTCTGTATTTCACCTATAAACAAGATAATTACGCACTGTGACTCTTGAATAGTAACAATATTTGAAATTGGCACATGGTACATTGATCGTGTTTGTATTTATACTTATTCTTGTTTTTCACTTTATTACAAGCATGCCTAAAATGCCAAAGAACTGTACCCTCCCTCTTTTATTTTTTCTCACTATAGATACACATAAACACAAGTAACACCTTTTACTTTCCTCACAGATTTTTAAAGGGGAATAGCTGTAACTGTACAGATTTGGATTGTTAACAGTAACCAAGTTCTGTGTATATCTGTAATAAAACTCTCACACAGTGTGCAAACTGATCTTAAGTTTGCCTGTGAAACTGCAATAAATCACGATATTTCCCTTTTACCGTCTTTCAAAAAACTGACTTAGTTTAGCTTCCCTTACACATCAAAATGTTATTAGTAAGTAGCTACTATTCAGAATGGCAAAACTAGGGAGAGGACTCACATTTCTTTACCTTGAAACAGCAAACTGATTGGTAAAATACCATCTACGGCTTAAATGATTTCTGTATTCTAGACTACATCCCACACAACTCAGAATCTGGTAGGTAAGGAATAATTGTTGAAGAGCAGGAGTTTTTTAAAAATGGGAACTCAATTTAATAATAAAATAACCCCCAAATTACCAGTATCACCAACTAAAGAGCGACACAGGTTGGCAAGCCCAGGGTTATAAAACATACACCAACAGGTCCCTTTTAAAAAGGGCACACAAACAAAATCAGATCCAGAGAAGAATATGCTTACATAAAAATGTTGACACCCAAGAAATACAGTTGAGAAACATGGCGTTCTAAAAATTTAAATAATGGGTATTTTGGGTATTTGGTGTAAGATAGCATGGTACTATTGCAAGGGATGTTTGCAAAGAGAAGTGAGTAGAATGGTTCTGTACCTTGATGAATGCTTAGTGTCATATCAGACAAGCTAACAGCATCAGCTGTCTCTTAGCATTCACAGAGATAGGGGGAATGAAGTACAGAGCCATGTAGAAGCATGCTAGTATTTGGCTAGCATTTGATTTAGAGATAATACCTTTACTTCTGATGTTAGACTTCAAACACCTATCTTGGAGATCATGCTACATCTAAATGTGGTTTTATTCTGCAAAATTCTGACAAATTACGCATCAGTCTCCTCACACTGAGAGAATAAATTGACACTGCAGAATTGATTAAACAAGCCAGTGGGGGAAAAAAGCATGGCTGTTACAAACATATCAAAGCACTAGTTTGTCTTTATGAATTTAAAGTAACAAGTTCTTAAAAGTTTTTTTAAAACTATCCAAAGCACTCAGCAACTTAGTATTAAAAGCTCCAGCTTTCATTATGTTGTCATGCTTCGTAACATAAGAGCTTTGTTCTGTTCAAATCAGCTAACATGGGTAACTTCTTGTAGGTGAGAACTTCTCCCAAGAGGTTGCTCAGTACCACTCACAGGATGTATCTCCACTGGAACAGCTGATAAAATTATTGCCTCTTGTCACTTGCTGCACAAATGGCTGAACTGTTCAACCTAATCTTAGTTTCTTTTAGAGCTCTGGATTGCAGATTGCCATAGTTTTATATCTTGCTGAACAGTCTGGCTTTTCATGCAGCAAACAGCTGGAGGACTAACTTTATCAGCTGTCTCAGTGCAAGTCCTCAGTGACCAAAGCCCTCAACCTAAAACCTAACAGCAGGGGGAGGAAGAGGCCTCCAAGGAGCAGTGGCCTGGTTTGCTGTCCATCTGGGTGTCTTAGCTGTCTTTCATGTGCACAGTCAGTAGGGATCTTAAGGAAACAGAATACTATGCAAAATCACAACAATGGGAATCACCCAATAAAACAGAGTACGTGGTTGCTCTTGTTTCATATGCCTGACATCTCATCCAAAAGCCAGAGCTAGTTATCTTCTACTCTCTTCTGCTGGTGTTGGTGTTTATCATCCTGCTTCAGTTTTTTTTAAAAGTTACAGGGGCTTGAGCCTCTACAGTGCTTTTTAATGCATCGTGTTCCTGCTTTTTCAATGCAGGAACGAGGAAGGACAGAACAAACACACACACACAAACAAACAAAACTTTGCAATACAATACTACAGTATCACCAGCATTGACAGGCCCCATCTGTAGCAGAAGGTTTTCTTCCCACCATGTTAAATTCTGTTCTGCACAATCTATTTTTAACTGGTAGTATAAATTTACCAGCCAGCCTAAACTATGTATATATACTAGGGAAGAAAAAGGTGAAACTATTGCAAATAAAGTAACAGCTGAATTTTTAAAATCTGGGATAACAGCCAAAGGGGTCAATTAAATAGACATAGGAATGTTATTAAAATAATTTCTATTTCACAGTCAGATTAAAAAATAAAACTAAAAAACCTATTGCATTTTGATCCATGCCCTATCTGACAAAAAAAAGTTTTCAAAATACAGTTACCACTTGTATTGGAGTAACTTCCACATTCCTTGATTGTTAGCACATAAAACATTTGGTAACACTTTTGACACTGTCTGCTCAATTAACACAGATCATCCTAATTTAGGTGATCAGTAGGTACTAAATGAGTACCAAATATTAGCTAGACCTCTGTAATTATTCATTATGTAAAATATTTCTGGCTTCTCATCTCTCATCATTAGAGGCCCAGGTTATGGGATCAGCAGTCAGAACACCTGGAACCACACAGGCAGGGATTTAGTTTGGGGGACACAGAAGGTAGTAGAGTGAAGGATTCAAGGTCCTACTCACATAACTGTTCACCTCCACCTTAAGTCTCACGAGACCAGCTCTCTTGAAGGCGGCAACAGAAGCTTAAACTACACAGCACAAATGAACCTTGAAGACATACATACCACAGAAAACCTGAACAAATACTTGAGATCTGTATTGCTGAAACCTGAACAAGCTTTGCAGCCTTCCTCTGCAAACTAGTGCTGAAGAAAGGAAGGAAATGTTACAAAAAATAAGTATGAAAAAAAAGACGTGTCTTGGTTTCTGGTATCTAGTTGCTAACTGGATAGCTTTTAAGGTTAAGGAAAAGAGCATATAGTATCTTAGTTGTATTTCTAGGACAAGCATAGTCCATGCACCCCATAGTCAAAAATAGGAAAGGGGATAAAGTGTTCTGGAAATATAGAAAGGAAGCTTTCTTTTATTCAGATGCATCATCAGTATATAGCCTGAGCTCTGTCCTTTCTCAGGACTGCTGACATTAACTTCCGCTCCCAATTTGTCACCTAAGAACTTGGATTTCTGTGAAACCACCTTTTAGAAAACCCTATTTACGCTCATGAATGAAGTTTACAGCTTTAATCACAGATCACTGAATGTTCTGTGATTGACCCTGTGTAGGAGGTAACATTTCACACTTCATGTATTCAAATACTCTGTATTTCTATTTTTTTTAATTAATATTTTTTTTTCTATTACAAATAAATTAGCTAGATAATAGCTGTTAGATGTCCTGGAGTTAGAGCAAGCTATTGAGTGCCCTGACAGAATCTTATGGAGTGTAGTTCTTAGAGGTGAACATCTAAAATTTGTTTTAAAAAAAAGCCTTATTTTTTGACAGCTGTTTTTTTGTGCATTGTGTTGGCCTAATAAAAATACTTGGAAAAGCATCCTACCTGCAGTCACACACTATTCAGTGTCATTGTGCCAGTTAAGTTCATGGAACTAATGATTTTTTTGAAACTAATTACAAGTCTTGTAATGCTCCAGAGAACTGGTTATTACAGCTCATCTGAACCCTTTTAACCTCAGAGCTACAATATCGTGTATTTGTGCAAAAGAATACCCTTGGCATTGATCGATTGATTTTAGATAACAACTACCTCCTCTGTGGTTATATACAAGTGTGATTTTAAAGCTTTCTGAAGTAAATTGAAGAATAGAGACAAAACTTGTTTTGAGAGTTGGATTTTATATACACTATACAGCCTTCAGAGCATTCACACTATTACTGCATTTTCTTTCAGACCCACTTAGGCTACTGCTGTTGCAAAAGGCAATGCTCAGACTGCTGAGCACTCCATAAGGAGCAGTTTACACTACTCATACATGATTTTATTCCTTCTACCAGACAGGAATGCTTAGTAGGGAACTAAATCCTGCTATGGAAAATTAAGGCAACATTAAGGCGGCTGAAGTTTATCAGTATTGTTGTTAAGTGACCCAATGGAAAACACAAGAGCAAAAGCCTACTTTCCAAATCTGTTCAGATTTTCAATAAAAGCAGAATTCTTGTTTTTTCACTAGGGATGGTCCTTAAGAAAATAATCCCTTTAAATGCCTGTTTGTAGAAGGTCCAAACAAATATCAGAGGCTTTTCTATTATTACTATAATTCACCGTATTCCAAGTCTTGCTGAATAAGAGATACTGTACACCTATTGCCACGCAATCACAGGGAACAACATGACCGCCTTCCTCTTCTAACTATTAAATAGTAGTGTGTATTTTGGTTATTATCTAATACTTATCTACAATTTGTAATTACCATTTAATGCAATATTTTTCATCCCCACTTAGAATATCATTCCTTTTTTTTACTTATACTTAGCATGGCCATTTTGTAAAATGGACATTTATATCACTGCATATACACTTATGCATTGCAATAAATTATTTTTGTTAACTTCCAAACTTAACTGTACTGCAGTCAATTATCTAGGCTTTACTGGGACAGTCCCAAAATTGTCACGTGCTATTTTGTTTTAATCACAGTGGTGTCCCTTACTTGTAAATAGTAGTAGTTGACTAATGTTTGCTGAATTAGACACACACAAACTAATGTGACCAGCGTATTAGTCAGCCTTAATTCTTTGCTGTAGAAAAGCTGACTGATAACTAAGGAAGATTTTGTTACCACAGTCTCAGAAATGCAGATATTCAGAAAACTGGCCAATTAAATAGGTGTATAGTATTAAAAAGATCATTAACCCAAATCCAAGTTCTGAGGAAGTTCTGTAAGTAGCTTGAAAGTGCCAAGATTAATTTTTTGTGCCTGTAGCACTCTTGACCAGTAAGCATTCTGTGGGGAAATTTGACCTATGCTGTGTCTTCCAGTTACGTGGTTGTCATTAATATCTTATGTGCATATTTTCGTGTGTTTAGGGGCTCTCCAATATGGGTTACAGTAAGTACAAAGTGTAATAGTGAGGAATGGGGACTTTTGTTTCTTTTGCCCTCTCAGCTGTTACTCAGTGAGGTTCCACATTCATCCTTTGTTACTTAGCTGTATGAAAGCTTTGCACATAATATTCCTTTTGAAAAGGGATACACATAAAAACAGCCCCTTTTTTTATATGTTTTTTGTTTGTTTGTGTTTTGTTTTTTTTGTTGTTGTTGTTGTAGTGAATGAGATCATAGGAAGAGACATGTCACAAATCTCAGTGTCACATGGAACAACAGTGGCCAACCAGTCTGCACATACATGTCCTGGATCTCTGGAGACAAGAACATCTGATGGAATCCAGTAACGGATAAGCTTACAGCTAAACATCCATGAAAACTTAATGGTTTCTCTGAATATTTCTTCTTCTTCTTCTTCCGACTTACTGTGCTTCCAACTCTGTGGCCTTTATGAACTGGAACAGTGGATCCTTGCAAAGCCCTTTTAGTGGGTTACATTTTTGATGTAGTGACGGCGCATTTTAATTAATAGTCCCTCAGATGCTGTAAAAAGACTTCTTAAAATGGACACACAGAATCTACAGCAGATATTTTAACCGTTGTTTTAAAAACAAGCTTTGCTTTTTGCATTTTAATAGAATACTTTTATATTGTAAGTGCTTCAGATGTGTGGAGATGTTAGTTTGCTCTTATAATATTCACAGTACTGAATGTGGAAAAGGATTTTAATACACATCTTCAGTGTGCTGCTTTCCCTTAAAGGTAGTATAGTTTGTAACTGATGATTTGTAACACCTTTTGGTCATTTTGGAAAGCCTTTAAAGCCTCTATTGTTTAATTTTTTTTTAATACAATCTTCCAGTGGCAAATCATACCTGTCATCTGAAGCCAATGCCATGGAAGCCACTGTGTATACAAATACTGTAGTGTTTTCTTTCTTAGATTCATAGGAAGCAAAGCCAAATGTAGATCTGCACTTGTTTATAAACTGAAAATGTTACTTGATAGGCTGCAAAAAGACCATTCCATCATGAAAGTGTTGGGATAGAAATGACATTCCAAATAACTTTTTTAAAACTTTGTGGATAATCTTCCTGTTCTTTAGTAGCACAGGTTCCTTCTTGAAATAGCTTTTTCTTAGAAAGTTACATTTGTAATCAGATTTGAGCAGTAGAATTTTAGATTAAAGGACAGTGACATCACAGCTATGTTAGATACAGGAGAAACTTTAATATTTGCTAAGGATCTAAGTGTTCCTGTTAACCCTGCAGAATATGGTTTTGAAATCACCAAGTCAGTGGCAATCAAGCTTTCCATGCAATAAATCATGTGATCACATCTGTATTTTTTTATATGCAGTGTGCTTGATCATGCCAGTCAGTAGTCTAAGGAGATGACAATTACAGTTCCTTAAATTTAAGCTGTTATTATAAATGTCAATTTGATAAAGTCATTTACTGTGAACTGGTGATTGGATCTTACAATTTGCCCATGTTTAACTGTAAATGTGTGAAGCGGAAGCTACCAGAGAAATACACAAGATGTCCTCAAAGGATGCATTGCCCTTCCCTGCCTAACTGATGCATTTGAAATGATCTGTTTATGTAGTTATTAAAAATTTCAGGCCTCTATGATCAGAAACCTAGGAGAGGATCTGAAACTGCCTGCTTAGGCCACAGACATCTCCCTCCCTCAGAAGACACTGTCAACTATGAAGCTTTCTGAAATGAAACATACAGGGTACAATGCTCACAACAAACTAAGATCAGAAATATGGAATCTCAAAACATTGAAGATGTTACAGTTTCTCATTTGGGTGAGCCTTGATGCTGTAATGAAAATTGGGAGCGAATACACTAAAAACTTTGAGATATATAAAGTGTATTTAGACAACTGTGGACATTTTATAGGTGTACGCAATACATGTGGAACACATGCCTCATATAGAAAATTACTGTAGACTCTTAAAATTACAGTAAAATGGTCTTAAAGTTGAAACCATTACTGAATTCTAATACCTGTAAGAATAAACAGATTCTACTGATGTTGCATTTTGGCAGACAGTCATGGTGAAAACTTTCCACTGAGCCTTTTGCCAGCAAAACATTACACCTAAATTTAAGTCAGTGTCCAAGCAACACCATTAAAGTCGCTATAATTAATTGCATCTCAGTAAGAGCTGAATCAAGAACATTTAAAAAGACCATGCATGAAATAGGTGAAATTGTAACTTTTGCCCATGAAGGTGCTTTTAAGAGTGCAGCCTAAGGCTGCATCTATCTTGATACTATCTTGATGTTTCGCAGTTATTTCAAACAACATAATGCAAGGCCACCATGTGCATGCTGGGAACCTTAAGGATCCTTTCTGTGAATGTATTGTTCAATGGTGCAGATCTGTAAGTTTGCAGGAAAAAATTGGCAGAGCCAAAATCTAAAATGTGTGATATTGTAATTGTCAGCGACGGTGCTTTACTCATTGATGTTAAAGATCCTAGAAAAACGATTCACATGCTCAGAAATTCATCTAGTTAACATTTTTAACACCTTAAACAAAAAACAGGGAAAAAAAAAAACCACACACACAAAACCACACACAAAAAAAAAAAAACCTCCCAAACCAGATACCACTGTAAATTATGTAACTGTCTTCAGCCTGTGTGCTGGTGACAAGGCATGTTCCACTTTTCAGTCATGTATTGGGTCTCTTTCTCATTAACCAGTGTTTGTAGGAGAATTCCAACTGAAAAGCTTTTCATACTGTATGGGATTCATGCTCCTTTATCCTTACAGGTACAGACTCTCCTTGCAAGTTCTCCAAGTAGCTGGAATTTACACTGTACCTAAAATATAGGAGCCCCAACAATCTGGACTTGCTATGCACTAAATTTTTTGATGCCTTTGAATACCTTGATGCCTGTAGACATAGAAATGCTTTCCTATTTAAAAATGAAATTTAAAAAAAAAAAAGCTTTGGATACTAAAGCAGTTTTGTATTTGCCTTGTAAAAGCTTCAATGCAAGGGTCTTAATTTTATTTTAGCTTGTGTGATAACGTAGGTAAAGACTGTTAATCTTGTATAATTTCAGTGATAGAAAAAGCACACAATCTGTATTGGACTATGCAAATTTAATTAAACCACAGAACTCGGCAACTGTTGAGAATTTGTTGGCATCCACTTCCTCGTCCTTAAGTCATTTCTTCTCCAAGTATTTTTCAAAAACTTTTAAATCACTTAGATTATCCCAAAGGAAAGCCCTAATGATGAGGGAGCTTTTTCATAAGGAGGGTCAAAGCTCAAATGTTACAAAGGGGCAATGTATAAATTGGGGCAGGGTGGGGGGGGTGTGGATTGGAGGTGAGGGGTCGGGAGAAGGGGGAGGGGTCGGGAGGGGGTTGGGCTTCCTGGGTCAGCGCCGTCGCCGCCGCTTCCATTGTCCGCGCCGGGAGCGATCGGAGCGACG
>JANHGN010001427.1:25444-38106 GCA_024605025.1 Megaceryle maxima | reverse complement strand
AAAGCAAAAAATAACAAATATTATTCAGCCTCTCATATTTGTGTTTTCTTTATACTGTACAAAAAGCCAGAGAAATAAGTGCAAAAAACTTATGAGAAGAGATAAGCTTAATGTAAAATGACATTAATATTCTCTTAAGGTTTTCATTGTTTTTCTAAATATTTTGGAACACACATAAGAACAATCCATTCACTCCAAGACACACAAAGAAAGTATTTCTTAACATTTTGTTTTGACAGGAAGAACATTGAAAGCTGTTTGCCATGGATTGTTAATCTGTACTGAGACATACATGCCAGTTTATTGAACACAATAATTTTACCTATGCCAATGTTTTGGTGTTTTACCCTCAAGAAAGCCAATACAGAAATATTTCTGTTTCTCCCACAATTATTGTCTCTTCTAGATGTCCTGACAAGGAGTCCAAGGGTAGTTCTCTTAGAAGAACCACTATTTCTGAATAGCTTTCTTGCAGAGGGGGGATAGAAAATGAGAAACTATCAGAAAAAAAAAAAAAATTAAATAGGCAGAAAGAAGAAACAGTACCTTCAGATTTGTTGTTTTGCAGTTGCTTGCTATATCTCATTTGTTGAGAACTTTTTATTTCTATTAGTCTATTTATTACTATTATTCTCCTGATAATGTAAATTTGTGATTTTCTATTTATTCATTACTACATTATTTACTACATTAAAAAGAAACTCTGAGATGTGGGAGTACTTCCAAAATTCCAGGTTCACGTTCATACCTTGGCTGCATGTCATGTCCATACCCCTTTTCTCATTTCCTGCCTTCTGAACGTGTGCATGCATGAGTGTGCACAAACACACACACACACATTGCTGTCTACACCTTCGTTCTTTACTACATTTAATGTGTAAAAGCTTGAGGGCATAAGTGGTTTTCTGGGTCCTCCTTTTCTGGCCATACAGGTAGTTACGAGTATACCCTAAATTTTCTACATTTAAAATAAGAGGCATTACTCAAACATCTTAATATAATATAAGTCTGTACATTTTTCCATTCTGCAATTATCTCCTTAATAAAAAAGCCAAACAACAATCTTCTATATTTATATATTTTAATGATATATCTTGTTGGAGAATTTTATATGCATGTTACATCTCACGCATATATTCAGCTGGCATGTCAGGCTGTGTTAACATAGTACACATCTGCAAAAAAAAAAAAGCATGTTAGTTACATAAAGAAAAAGATGCAGTACCAGCAAAGAATTGGTTGGAGTTTTCCTGTTTCTTTTATATTTGGCCATTCACATGTTTGTATTTGATAGAAGTATAAATCACTCAATGACTTTGCAAAAACACAAACTTTTTTCAGAACTTTCATCTTTCTTACAGCACACAACAGTTATGTGTGCTAGATATTTTTTAATCCATTTAACACAGTAATTGATCTTTTGTTTTCAGAAAAAAAATAATTGGAAATCCAACTTTTCAGCTATTCCTGAGAGAGATACAGTACAAACAGGCAGTTTTACCCAGTAAGCCACTTGTAATACACTTGAATGCATGACACTCATTAACTAATATTAGCCTACATTTCTGAGTGGTAAAGACCATGGAAATGAGAAAATCTTTGTGAATTTGAGAAAATACAAAAATCCACTCATAACTTGAGTGGAATTTCTCAGATGCATCACTGCAGTAATGCTATATAACTGTCTGCAGTTGTAGATGAAAATAACTTTTCCAGCTGAAACTCCCAGGAAAATTTGTTTCTTGGTATTACTGTGTGACCTTGGAAAGCTATTAAGGGCTAGATTAAAAAAAAAAGGATTAGATCATCCGTTTCCTAGCACTGAATTAAAAACCTGACTTAAGTGCCTAGAATTGCAATGTGCTAGATTTGTCACAAAGAGACACCACACAACCAGACAGACTTCTCAGATGAACATTAACTTCATCACACAGGAAGGAAAAACAAAAGATGGCAAAATTTCTTAATCTTTACCCTCAAGAGTGCAAACAAGAAGCTTTCATATATTATCAAGAATTATAAATCATGATTTTCTCATGAAAGTTAAGTGTCTCCACCAACTTCTAAGAAAAAAATCACTAGCTGGCTTCCACATTTTTTCCCTATGATTTTAAGAAAAATATGCATTTTAAGATAAATATCTTCATTCTTCTTAAGATGGCAGTGTTCTTACAATTACACAAGAATTCATTTAGTGCAGGGCCCTGCTCAGGATGTGAAGGCTTCAGTTCAGCTCCTTCCCCTGTTTCAGGACAGCTCAGTCTACTGTTCTTTTTTGCTCAGGTAATATTGTAACTGCTTTTATCTATTTTAAGGAATCCTGGCCTCCTTGCTTTCCCTTTTGAAGTCATCCCACGATGTGAATACCAACCAACTAAGCAAACAAACAAGCAAATAAACAAGGGATTCTTCCGAGAGGGGCAGAAAGAAGGAGTATGACATTGAAATGCAGTGATAAACTTCTGTTTATGTATTTTCACCACATACTGAAAGTTCCCCCCCCCCTTCATTGTTTCCAAAGCAAAACCTAGCTTTGGATTCCAGCTGGGTACCAGTCTGATTTTCCTCAATTTTCATTCTGAGACTTGTGTAGCCTGCTCAGAAGCAGCTTTAATATTAAAAATTGAGGTACATATGGAGTTTAGGTATCTCACGAGCTAAGTGCCTAGTGCTGTTTAAATCCTGGAGTTTTAATAATATGGGCCCCAATCCTGCCTAAATAACACCAAAGCACCTAACTCATTTTATGGGAGCTAGATCTTCTTTTATTCCATACCTGAGTCTTCCATGCCCCTTCAGTACAGTTTTGTGCTTGGAAGCCATGATAAGGGCAATTACATTGAAGTCTACATTCAGCAGAAGACTGTTTAGAAAACAGATAGCTGTTCAGACATCCTCCATGAGATCTGTATTTTTACCTCCTCTGCGTGTGTCTGGTGGTGCAGGAGAAATCATGTTTGAACAGCATCTCTTGCCGAGTTTTATATACTGGAAAGAGCAGCCAGGAAAAACAGACAAGCAAACAAACAAACAATAACAACAACAACAACTTTAAAAGCCTTATAGTCTTCACATTAATTCGTGTTGTTTTCTTCTTAAACAAAAAGGTTAAAGTCAAGTGTCCTTACCTGAAGAACCACTTTTTGTTTTAGCATTTAATAACATGATTTAAAATGTGCACATGCTGAACATTATTTGATAGCAAAAATAACATTCCCAAAGACAGTTCAATGAAGTATAAAGGACAAGGCTCAGTAGACGTGTGTGTCTTCCTTGTAAGCAGATAAAATATCCTTTTCTTGCAAGTGTTCTCATCCTTTTCACTGTCCAAGCCCTTCAGCTATAAATGCTGTAGTCTGATTTAATAGCTTTTCTTGCAACTGAGAATAAGTGGTTTAAGTCATTAATATGTGTCTCAGAACTGCTGTTTTGTTTCTGTCATTTAGTCATGTCAAGCTCTTCACATCCTGACAGTAAGACCAAACAGGCAATTGCTTGCCAACTTTTCCTTTCATAGTAAGAAAATGAATACAATTCTATTTTTTACACACACACACACACACACACAAAGGATGAAGAAAACCTTAAATCCATCACTGTCGAGAAATACAAAGATAAAAAAAATGAGCAGCATAGACACTGCCACGATTACAACCTGACAAAGAAAGGGTGTATTTTTCAGCTCCTCTGGTGTCAAATAACTAAACAAAAATTATGGAAAGAACTGGAGAAGAATTATTTTTTAATTTCTTTTTCCAGGACCAGTTTTCCTTTGTTCTTTATTAGCACTATTTTCCTGCACAGCATCCTACTTAAGGTACAAGCTAAAATGTTCAGTTTTTTCTGGAGAAGCAGGATAACAATTCCTTTTAGAATAAATGCCAATAGCTGAAACCATTGCCAGGGCCCAAGTATTCTGCAGAGTATCTCCTTGGACCTCAGAAGTACTGCCCATTTATAAAATGTGTGGATCACACCTCACTCCTGGTCTTACCTGAACTAGTACTCACACATGTACAAAGCTGTCTTGAAATATATATTTTTTTCTTTTTATTAGTTTTGTATATTGGTTTCCAATTCATCTGTTTAAATAGTTGCAGAGTCTATATGGGCATGGAATACCTATGAACTGACAGTGGGCTCAGCCTTGTCTGCAGCTAATATTCTTTAAGCAAGGAATATTTTGCCTTTGGTCCTTCAACTGAAGGAAAACCTAATGTCTGGAATCATACTACTATATTAGAATCTAAATTTTTCTCCTCTGTGAAAGCAAAATTCTAAACTTCAATTTATGGAGGAATTTGATCCTGTGAGTTCCAAGCAGAAAGGAAATTAAAAGCACTGTAGTATATTTATTAAAATTTAACCTTATCATTTAGTCTTCAGTTTTATTTTTTTCTTAACTAATACTACAATAATGTCTTTTTTTTTTTTTTATTCAGCTAATTCTTTAAATTTTTTTCTGTGCAGCTATGTCAGATTATTATTATCATAAATTTAGATACAGACATATTTGCATGGTTAAGATTTATCTGCATTAAGAAAATATGAACAGGTAGATAGTATAGTATATATTGATGTATAGCATTAATGATAATGATATTCACTTTACTCTGGGATCAAAAGTCTCTGGGGTCTAACAGAATCTTTCTATACCATATGAAGATCTAGTCCTCTAGTCACTTTTCTTCCAACCCTTCTTCTCTATTTATCTGAACAAAGTGAGATATCTCAAGGATATGACTTCTAAGCACTTAAAATGTAGTAATATTGCTAGAAGGTTCTCACTGAAGCACTATGAGAATGTTCTTTATATGAAAGATATTAAAATGTCTGCTTGTATTTGAGATGAAATATCTTCAGTTTTTGAAATAGAATAAATGTAGAAAATATGGTGCAATAAAACAAAATATTGCTCTGAGATCTGTCTTCAGTCTTTGTTGCTGAACGGCTGTGTTAGTAGGTAAGTAATTTCATCTTTTACACCATTTCAATCAAACTTGAGACACAGCTTTCTAGAGCTGAAGGCATCTCTTACTAAGTTCTTGCAGGTATTTGACTTTTTCAACCAGGGGGGCTTTCAACTTTTCACAAAGGCTTTAGAATTCTACTGAAATAATAATTAATTGTAACTAACCTCACACAGAGGAAACCAAGACTAATGTGTTACTCTATTCATGAAGACAAAGATAGTGTTTGTATGCTAGTTCCTTGAATTATTTCATCAACTGCTTAATTTTTTCCATGAGATGAGATGAGGCTGAAAAAAATGATTCGAAAGAAATGTCCTTTAAATTAGGATGGCAGTTGGCTGTCATATTTAGATCTGTCCTTGTATTCATAAATTTATAAAAAAGAAATTACCAATGTTATCAACTAGCTTGAACCCATAGATAGCAAATGTCAGGAAGCTTTTCTGAAACAAATCAAATCAGAATTAAAACATAACTTCCAGAAAAAAACCACCATCTTGAGGTTTTGTATATACTTTTATATGTTCCTTTTTATTATTATTTTCATTAAAGCTGTTTTAGTTTTTATTTCCAATTCATAAGTCTCACTTATTCACTTTCTCTGCCCCTTCTCAGAAGGGAGAGAGATTAATATCCAGCCCAGAACTAACCCTTGACACATTGAAATCCTTTTCTAATTTTTTTCAAAGATGAAGGATTGTCCTTTCTCAAAAAAAAAAACCCCAAAACCAACCAAACAAAAAAAGCCCAAACCCACACACAAACAAACAAACAAAAAAAACCAAACAACCCCCCAACAACAAACCAACAACAAACCAACCAAAAGACTTGATTGATTTAAAATCAGACTATTTTTTGAGCCTCTGCAGTGCTTTGAACTTGGCTGGATGCTAGGTGCCCATCAAGCCATTCTACCGCAGCCCCCTGCCCCCTCCTCTCAGATGCACCAAGGGGAAGAAAATAAGACAAAGGTTTAGGTTAAGACAAAGGCAGTTTAATGAAAATTGCAGCAAGGCCATGCATGGAAGCAAATGAAAACAAAGATTTGTTCTCTACTTCCCATCAGCAGGTGATGTGTGGCCCCTTTTACATCATATGGTATAAAATATCCCTTTGGTCAGTTTGGGTCAGCTGTCCTGGTTGTGTCCCCTCTGAAGTTCTTGTCCACCCACTCCCACTGTGTGTGTGTGGGGGGGAGGGGAGTGATGGAAAAACAGCTTTGGTTCTGTGTGAGCCCTGCCCAGCAGTAGCCACAACACGGCTGTGTTAGCAGCACCTTTCCAGCTCTCAATGCAAAGCACAGCACTGGGAGGGCTGCTATGGGGAAAATTAAGTCCAGCTCAGACCTGATACATCTTGTCAAACTTGGTATAATTTGTTACACGGAGAAAGACCCCTGTTTCTGTTCTCTGTGCCAGTATTCTCAAATCTGCGACAAAATTACCCAACCCTTTTTTTTTTTTTTCTCTGAAAAGCCTACATTGTTCACTAAAGTCATATTTAATTAAGCTTAATTTGCAATCCTTTGATCATTTTCATTGCTCTTCTTTGAATTCCAAAATTATTTCAATACCCTTCTTAACTGCAGAAATCTGAACCGAAGACTAAGATCCGGCAATAAAAAAAGTGCCAAATGCATACCATCTGCTAAATGATATTATCACGTGAATTCATCCAGCAATTAATTTATTAGCACATCAAAGTAAAAAATCATGAACATAGTTTAGTCACTTATTTTTTTTCAAATTCATTGCTTTCCAAAACACAGTATCAACACATGCACAAGGCTTCCTATCTGCCTTTAAGAACATGAAGACTTGTCTTCTTGTAGCTCAAAAAATTCTGATAGTTCTTTATTAGCAGCTATCTGCTTCCTTATTTCTACTTTGTTTTTTTGTCATCTGCAGATGCAGTCATTAATGATTTTGTGGGGTTTTTCATTTGTTTCTTCAGACTACTTTTTGATGGAAAATTTGAGTAGTGCACAGTGAAGATCTAATCTCAGGGACATACTAGAAGCACACAAATTTCATTTGGTGAAAATTTGCTGTTAATGTTCTCAGACATAACTTACGATTTTTAATATATTTAATATGCACTTAATTGAAAACTATTCAAAAATCCAAGTGATTAAAACAGTATTATCTTTATCAACGAAACCTGTAATTTCAAGTGCATTTTAACAAGTTCCATTTTCCTTAAACTCATGCCAATTGGCTTTCACTCTGTGGCCTCAAGCCTATTATCACCAATCTGTTACATTGCTTAGAATGGATATCACATGAGTATATGTATAATCTAGGATAAATATGACTTCCTAGTATTCCTCTAGAAACCAGAGCTCTCATAGTACAACAACATGCCCAGGATCTAAGAGATGAGAATTTTCCACGTTATCCTCTCCCACACCTACATTTATAAAACACATGTAAAAAGAATATTCCAAAATTCCTTACAATAAACCAGATAAACTGCATACTTTACTTAATGGGGAGAATATGAAGGAATGAACAATACATGACAGATCCTTGTAACTTTGCTTAATTAGAAGTGTAATGAATGCAGCTGAGACTCTACAGAGACTGACTGGTGGAATCAGATATTTTCTTATCAAGCTTTAACTTTACTCCCATTCCATAGTCTTCCAAGATTAATAGAAAATCAACTTTCCTGATCTATATAAATCCTTGCTTAGCTAAGACAAAGTTACCTGCTTCAACTTGCCAGATAAAGTGTCTAATTTTTCTACAGTTTCTGGATTCAATCTCTTTTGAAAGTTAAGTTTTAAATCATCTAAGCTACACTTATGTCCCACTCAGTTGGCTTATTTTTAAGAATCTGAAATTTCATTTTAGACATAATGATTGTGTAATTTTTTTTAAACCTGCTAACATATTTCTTATATCTCCTCCCTATTTATTTTTTTCAGTTTATATTCAATTCCTTTGCCCACCTAATAAAACTCCAACATTTGCCCTTAAAAAAAAAAAAAAGGTATGCATTTCTGACTGAGACATTTTTGAAACTACATCCTTGCTGAGTTTTTTTATGTGTG
Organism: Megaceryle maxima; assembly: GCA_024605025.1. NCBI lineage: Eukaryota > Metazoa > Chordata > Aves > Coraciiformes > Cerylidae > Megaceryle > Megaceryle maxima. Next base: position 30,078 of record JANHGN010001427.1, on the reverse strand, counting down.
TTCATTTACACATTCTGGAAGTTATTATGATAGAACGAATGAACACATGGACCCAATGACTCTACATAAATTGTGCCTTAATAAATTATCTCCCTGACAGTTTGATGTACAGCTGTGCACAGTAAAAGTATAAACTGTAATACCAAATTTTAACTATAATTATTACTACTGAGTTTTGTATATGAAACCACAGATGTTCAAAAGTAGACATGTTTGTTTTCCAAAGAGCTATTGTTGCAAGTAAAATGTGACACAACATGAAACAAAAAATACCACTCACAGAAGGAAGATCACACAAACAGAAGATTCTGGGCTTGCTGGATGCCAGAAGCTATATTACACTTTTCTGTAAAAATTAAGGACTTGTTTTTAATAAACATTTCTTTATTTGGGGGAAAAGAGAGTGACAATGTCAGAGTTGCCTGTTCAAGCTAAGAAGCTATTTTTATCCAGTCAAACCTGTGCCTTACTTCCTCTTCACCCAATTTCCAGACTTATTAGGGCAAAGACAGTCTTTTGATCTCTAAAACTAGAACAATAGACAGCTCTTTTGAAATGTTTCTAAGTATTTTATTTTACTTTTTTTTTTTTCTTTTGTTTGTTTGTTTTATTTGGTTTGTGGTTTTTTGTTTGTGTTTGTTTGTTTGTTGAGGGAGCAGGGGAGGAGGAGGAAGAGTGAAGGGTAACAACATGAAAGTTTTCCTCCTACACTGGTTATGCTGCCAGACTAGCATGTAGTATAATCTACTTTTTCTATCATGTACCAATTTGCAAGCCAAGTAAAGGCCCACCCCAGGTCTTTTAGTTTAAGGTGGAGTATAACTGAGTGCAAAATTATTACATAGTTATTGCACAGCAGTGGTAGAAAGAGAGACAAGGTAATAGACATACAATTCTTATATTACTTCCTCATGTTGTTGTTTATTCTTTTATTTTAGAACTTAAGGAAGGAAACAAATATGAGGCCTATAGCTTACGGTGTTCCCCAGGGGTCAGTACTGGGTCCAGTCTTGTTCAACATATTCATCAATGACCTCTCTGAAGGGACGGGGTGTACCCTCAGCAAGTGTGAGGATTATGCAAAAGTGGGAGTGTCTGGCACACCAGAAGGCTGTGCTACAATTCAGTGATACCTGGACAGGCTGGAGAATTGGGTGGAGGAGAACCTAATGAAGGTCAATGAGGGCAAGTGTAGACTCCTGCACTGGGGAGGAATAACCCTATATACCAGTATAGGTTAGGGGTTGACCTCCTGGAAAGCAGCTCCACGCAGAAGGACCTGGGAATCCTGATGGAAAACAGGCTAACCATGAGTCAACAATGTGCTCTTGTGGCCAGGAAGGCCAATGGTATCATGAGGTGCATTAAGAAGAATGTGCCCAGCAGGTTGAGGGAGGTTCTCCTTCCCCTCTACTCTGTCCTGGTGAGGCCATACCTGGAGTACTGTGTCCAGTTCTGGGCTGACAGCTCAATAGAGATAGGCAACTACTGGAAAGAGGCCAACAGAGGGCTTACAAAGGTGATTAGGGAAAAGCTGAGAGACCTGAGGCAGTTTAGCCTGGAGAAGACTGAGAGGGGATCTTATCAACATTTATAAATATCTAAAGGGTGTATGTAAAGAGAACGTCTTCTCAGTGGTGTCCAGTGATAGAACAAGGGGCAATAGATACAAACTGGAACACCAGAAGTTCCTCCTCAACATCAGGGAAAACTTCTTTACTGTGAGGGTGACAAAACACTGGAACAGGCTGCCCAGACAGGTAGTGGAGTCTTCTTCTCTAGAGACTTTCAAAACTTACCTGGACATGTTCCTGTGCAGCCTGCTCTAGATGAACCTACTTTGGCAGGGAAATTGGTCTAGATGATCTCCAGAGGTACCTTCCAACCCCTACGATTCTGTGATTTCTGTGAAATTCCTTAAAGTCACGTGAGCTTCAGGCATGTGATTAAGATTTCTGAATGTGTCATACAGAGGATACCTCTTCTACAGTGCCTGCAGATATATCGTAGGAGTTTCCAAGTTCCCACCTCAGGGGTTGTTGGGACTGTAAACACAGTGGAAAGGAATTCAGCTCACAGGAAAAGTATTTAGGACTTTAGTAACTTTTACAGACTATATAGTGTGTCCAATTCTGACATGATTTTTCTACCAGCAGAAAAATACCCTGGAGAGTTTTAAATAGTTCAGATAAGCCTACATGAACTGAAGATGCCTCAGTGGCTGCAGTGTAGTTTCTTTTCCCAAGGAAAAAAAAAGGAGAACTGTGCCTTTCTAAACTGTTTCACTATTTTATGTGAATACATTATGAAACAGATTCAGTTAAATGCATTTTGTATTCAAAGGATCAAACAGAACATTTCAGTATTTGCATAGACACAGAAATCAGAAAAAGAATAGATATCTGTGAAGAGGAGTTTTTTCAAAATTATACAAGAGAAACTTAACTCATAATGCAAGACTATATGGATCCAGTATAGATCTGGAATGAAGTGATGAGGCTGATTTATAAACCACTGAATTAAGAGTTCATAATAGAAGTGGTGACACAGCAGTAGCAAATGTTATCCAAGTGTTATTGTCACAAGGAGAAACTCCTGGAAGTGTCAGATGAAGTTTTAGAATAATGCTAGTCATGTACCATGACTCTTCTTGATTCTCCTGGACAATTTTTTTTTGAGAATTCATTCTATGCTTCACCTTGTTGTGTTATTTTAACACTATGGTCTGAAATCAAAGAAACAAGCTGCTTAAATATCATGAGTAGTGAGTAAAAAATAGTCTTACTCCATGTATGTGATTTAAAAGAAAATAAATGTTTTGGGGAATACGAATGGCTCATTTATTGTCATTGGAAAATGCTAACATAGGGTGAGGTGTTCTGATGCATAGCACAAATTCGCTTCATTTTCTTCCCTTATTGGTAATTAAATCTAAAAGCAAGAAAGAAGTAAAAATGTACTGCTTGAAGGCATTGAGGCATGGTAAAAGCAAAAACATTCTAGATGGAGACAGAATGAACAGTCCATAGTTTTGTAACCCATAATAACAATCCAAGACTTCGTTTATAATGCTGTACATTTCAGTATTTATTAATAAAAAATTAAATGAACACTGAAAATAACCCTTACTCATATTCATGTTATATCTCACATGAATATGAAACTACTTTAATAACATAGCTAGTCAGAAACTTCCCTTTGAAACTAAGATAGTGAGATATATTCAAAGTGGATTATTAGTTCATTCGTTGCTTATGTTGAATGAAGAGAGCAATCAAAAGTACCAATCATTGACCATGAAAGACATAAAATAAGAAATAGTTTTATTTTAGATGGTATTTTTTTCAAATAAGAAATTAACAGATTATAAGAAATGTATTTAAATTAAAAACATAAAGATAAAATATGAGAAAAAAATATAGGTAGAAAGTCATATTTCAGATTTTGACATTTTAAGATTGGCCTAAAACTTGTTTGCAATAATTTGGGGTTGTTGAAAGTGAAGTTTCAGTTTGGTATCTTCAGAAATTCCAATTTCAGAAATGAATACTCTTGCATTTTAAATTGTTTAAAAAACAGTGTTAACATTTTTGTGTCTAATTTTGAAATATGATCTCCACTCTAATCTGCCTGACATCTATAATTTTGCTTAAAAAAAGGCCACAATGTAATAGCAGTCCACATTAAACAGTCATAACATGTGCACTTATATTTTGTTTCTCTCATGAACAAAAGATATAATTTGCATTAAATAGCCCCACTCCTGTTGAACTAAATTTTAAAATTATTTTATGAAGTATCTTAGGTCAGACTTTTAGAGGATCTTTTTAATTTATAAACATTATATCTTTGTATACATGAAAGAAAGCCATTGTTTATGGTTATGAATATCAAAATATGAAAAACTGTTCACAGCTCCTCTACTGGCCCTTAACAGATTTGGATTTTAGCCCAAAGGAATGAATATGAACACAAAGATTTCCAGACACAGAAAAGAGTATTATGTGAACATACAGTTTGAAGACAGCACTTTCTTTCTGACTGATAGATGTGTACAGTATAAAAAGTAAACTCAAGCAAAAAATAAGAGTTTTAAACTATTTGCATTCCTAAAGTGATATAACTTTCCACTCCAAAAAGAAAGGGAGAGAAAATAATTATATACGTACTCATGCACAGTGTGCAGAATTTTTACAAAATATTCAATGTAATAGTATAATTTTAAATAATGAGAATAATCATCCAGATATTCATAATCTGGATGTTTCCCAGCAGATTAAAACTATTTGTCACCAAAAATATCTCTTACTTTAAAATATTTCATATGCATTAACTGTTTATAGTAATAATAGTACTTGTCTGACTCTTCTGTTGTATTATTAAAATCTAAATGTCTAATAAAATATTCTTTATGCTTTTCTATAAACCTTATATTTTTTCTCCTGCTGTTAACTCAGCTTTTGTGCCAGTTGATTGTAACATTAATGTGCATCCTTCATAACCAGAGACAATTACAGAACCATTAAAACAAAGAGATTGACCTAAATTCCTAGAAAACTCTGCCTCTTTTTTTTTTTTTTTTTTTTTTTTTTTTTCTCTTTTTCCCTTTTCTCATCCTTTTTCTCTTCCATCTA
>JANHGN010001427.1:12882-25344 GCA_024605025.1 Megaceryle maxima | reverse complement strand
ACAATAACAAACCCATTAAAACAAAAGGATTGACCGAATTCCCCTGAAATCTCTCCCTCTTTTTTTTTTTTTTTTTTTTTTTTTTTTCCCTCTTTCCTCTTGTGCAATGCTATGTCTTCACTGGTACATGCTTATTTCAGCAGGAGAGATTTCAAGCAGGTGCAACAGAAAGAAATTATTTTTGTAGCAGAAATGTCCTTGCAAGAAAAAAAAAACAAAATTAGTAAAGTTCTTTAGGAGACATTTTCAAAGCTATTTAATCTCTTACCAATGCTAAGCATGGTTTTAAAGAGTACAGAAGGAGGTTAACAACTAAACACACTTTTAAATATATTGATTTAAATAGATCTAAATATGTCTATTTTAAAACAAATACGTCCTGCAGTTTATTAAGTATATTCTCTTCTATCTACTATGAGTATTGTGTAAAGGGAGCTGATAGTATTGGTTGAGTCCTTGCTAAGAAAGAGCTATATAATAAACACTGAAATCACAGCTGATAATAATTTTGTCAGTCTTGGTGGGGAAGCCAAAGACAGATTTATTGTGGCAAGATGAACCATTTTTGCAGAGTTTGATTCCCTTAGAAGACTACCACAAAAGACAGCTAGAAGGATTTTGCAACGATGCATTTGTATGAGCTAAACTATAAATCTGTGATCTGCCTGTCTTGAGGAGTGGCAAATAGCTGTGCCACCTGAGGAGCAGAGAATGACTCAGAGCATCACTGTTCTTTCCTCCCCCATGGGGGGTATAAGTTACTTTGAACTTTCTCTTGTGTAACAGCTAACTTGTCTTGCATGTCTGTCCAGATGCTTTAGCAACCCTCAGAGGAGAAAAAGTCTGCCTGCTTCCGACTCAATTCCTAATTGCTTACTTTGAGGTGTCAGTACAGGCCTATGTGAATGAAGACAGGCAGCCCTTGAATTCAACGTTATTAATGTCATTCCTTTCACAAACACTAAAGGATGGAGTCTGAAATGCTTCCTCTCGTTGAATAGCACTTCATTTCAGGAGTAGTTCTGGATTCATTCTACATATGAAAATTCATATCTGCTGATGTTGTCATTTCTCCCTTTATTCTGTGAGTTTACGCATTTTGTTTATTTATAGCCAGTCTTGTATTATATGACTTTCTTTATGATGACTGATTTTAATGCATTAATCATTAATTGTAATGAGTCATTTTATTCTGAGGATCAAGAAAAGTGTAAATATCCTTTAAAATTCTGTTCTTGTTTGCTTCTTTATAGGAATAGCAAAGTTATTTTGTATTAATTTTGTAAAACACTAGAACTAATGAATATCCACAGCTTCCTCAAATTTAACATAATGTTCTGTGCTGAATTAGTCAGCTGTGTTAAACTGTCCACAGACAAAAAAAAAAAAAAAAAAAAAGGCCAACAGTTGGTCTGGCAAAAAAAAATTTCTGATCTAAATAGAACACAAACAGATATGAAGAATTGCAGTAAAAAACTGTAGAAGCACCTATGCTTGCAAAGGAATGTAATCAAGGTTTGGTTTTCATAGGTTTTTGAAATAAATATAGAAAAAGAAATTCCATCTCCCAAACAGATGACATCATGGTATCTGAACAAAAGAGAAAGGAAAGTAGATTAACTGGATGATGAATCAATCCCCTGAAAACTGTGTGTATTGCAGCCCAATTGTTAAAGCAACTTCTAAAAAGACAATGACACCAGCAAATTTAATATCAGATGTGTCAGCATGTCACCTCACACTGAGACCACAGAATAAGGTCACAGGTCTTACCTGTCCCATTTATGACATATGGAAGGAATCTTAAGTTTTCTTCTTGCTCCAGTTTATTGATGACATCATACAGGTCCTTTTATAAAGATACTGATAATGACTTTGGTCTGAGGCAGGATACCTAATTCTGAAGGACTTTAACATATAATTTAGGTAAGATATTCAGGTTATATTCTTCAGGGATATATTTTCATATCTAATGCTTACTTAATATCTGACTTGAAGGTTGAGATCCTTAAACAGAAAAAGGGCCTCTTTCAAATGGAAAATTCCAGACATACAAATGATAGACTGGCATTTACAAATTCTATTTCAAGTAAAGAAACTCTCTATATATCACCAGCTATGTATTTGTGTTGGCAGAATTCGGAACACTAGAGAGTGGGATTCTGTAGGGCTGAGTTATCAAGGAGAAAAGGCATGCTATCCAATTCCTAAAACTTTAAAGACTCATTTAGACAGATGGGAGAGAAAAAGCACCTCTAAAAGTGAAACTAAACAGGAGAGGACTATGTACTGATCTTCTAACAAACTCACTTGGTGATCTCATCTAGAGAAATTTTATGAATACCAATGGCTCAGGAGGCATCCCAGGCAGTGCTCAAAAATGTGTGACTGTAAATGTAAGAAATAATCATAAATATTAATATTTAAATAAATGTCTTTTAGGTTATACTCAATTATATGAGACTATATTATCCAGAGTTTTGAGAGCATTAAACATTATTCAAAATTAAATGAACCAAAATGAAATTTAAAAAATGACCTTCCATAACTTTTCATCTTGTTTAAGACAAAAGGAATTTCTTCTTTTCTGAAGTTCATTTGTTCTGAGCTTTTTTTTTTTTTTAATTTTCTTCTTTTCTTTGAAAAGGTTTTATGTTTTTCATCAGCTGGTGTGATCATTCTCCACATTCTTAAGCACACCCAGTTAAGTTGTATGGCCGTGTCTGTGACTAGAGCTATATTAAATGAAATCCATCATTACATATCTCCCAAACATGAGACTGTGTAAGAAAATGTCAGTCTTACAAACCACCATCATAGTTTGCAAGCTGGAAAGGATACCTGCAACAGATGGTATATCTCAGCTGGGGAGTGAGATTGGCCCAAGAAATGAATCATGGTGTGCAAGAGAAATAATATGGATCAGAGGTATTAATAACACATATCATCTACACTGTAAAGCCCAGGATGAATCAGTGATTTAGTAGTTATTGACATGCGAACCAGATATGTACTTTTTAAAATCAGTCCTGTTGTTCTGCCCTTGTTCTCTTTCCTTTGTAAATATCTTCCTGATTATTGCCACCAGATAGTTTTCCTCACACCCTGTTTTATTGCATGGCCTATAGCTTCAGTGTTTCCCACAGCAAAAAGCATGTTCAGAGCCTGTTTTATATCTTACCTCATTGGTGCTGGTACTACAGAGCCATGGATAAGAGGTAACAGTGGGATTTGCCAAGGCCATAACCAACTGCACCTTCTCTAACAGAACTAAGGAGACACAGTATTCTGCAGCAAGTGAATATTCTAACATCCTCTTAGTTATGTGTCAGGGCCCTGAGCTCTTCCTTCCTGACCAACCAACAGGGTTTGGGGCCTTCTCTTGTCTGAAGAAAAAAATAAATTGTCAATTCACATTCTCATTTTAAATAGCTTCCCAATTAATTGGTTTTTAATCAATCAAAGCACAATGTCTTTTCACGAGTTACTGTTATACATTCAAGTTAGGAGTTTGAAAGCACACCTTTTTAGGGAGAATGTAGGGGTTTCCTTCTTTGCATGAAGCTAAAGAGTAATAAATGCCCTTTGCAAGTAAACAAAGCATCTTGAATTCCCTCCTGTTATTCAGGTATAGTGTCTAATAATTCTAGTCTTCAACCAATTTTTAAGAGAGATGAATACATGTACATCAGTACACAGAAGCCTCAGGATAGACAGGAAATTATTTACATAACTCTTCAGATACACAAGAAAAGGAACATAAACAAATGATATTTTTCCTGATAAATAGCAGCCCGACTTCACCAATATTGCGGGTAAATTGCTGAATTTCAGAGTTTAACAGATTTTGTCTAAATCCTTGGTTTCTTTTCCTAGCTAGTCTTCTACATTTCCTTTTTTAATAAAATTTTATGAGATTGCATAAGGATTCTGAAGATTTCAGGGAATCTATTTTCTCTTCCATTCTCTTCTCATTTCTATGTTACCTTTAAACTCATTCTTCTTCAATTCTATAGCTTAATTAGACTGTTTTGTATGCAAATACTGGAACCACTAAACTGAAAACAAAAAGAAAAGGAGAATTTTCTTTCATAAGACTACTGCTAGGAACAATAATAAAAACTCCAATAATTGAATATTTTACCTCATGCTTATTTTCCCTTATTCTGGAGTTTTTTATATTTTTCCTGTGTTATTAGTGTCTTATATTACAGTTCTACTTACCATTGAAAAAACTAAAAGTTGCTTACATAAATTAAATGGTTAACTATATGGCATTGGTATTTGTTGTTACTTTTAGTAACATTTTCATACTAAATACCACAACACAAAGATAGGGTGATTTTGAGCTCCAAACCCAACAGAAACTTTAAGTTATAACTAGATTTCATAAACAAGCTGTAAAATTAATAACTGGAAATGCAGGATGACACCAATGAAGAGCAGCACACATACTGCAACACCTAATGGAAGTCCATACAGAAGAGTCAGAATTAGAATCCTACTTGCTGCCTTTCATGACTTCATCTGCATGATTGTTTTTCTCTAACATACATAAAAGAGTAGATCTCAGTCAAGCAGAAGCCTTACAAGTCACAGTATGTGCACAGGGAGCATGCCTGAGAATGTAATCTCCCTTGTGAGCACTCCTATGCACCAAGCAAAGCTGACTATGCACCGAGCACCAGCTGACTGAGAACTGTTGACAAAGAAATAACTGAGCACATCACTGAGAAGAATTTGATTGATGTGATACAGGTCCAGCAGACAACTTTATTTTAAAGCAGTAACAGTCTAAAAAGTATCCCAAACTTGGTCTAGGGTCCATATTGCTTTAATAGGATGGTAACAGATGTATTTCAAGAGCTACTGGGACACTGAGATTGTAATTTTAAAAATAACAATTAAATTTTCCAAATTTGATTTTGTGTTGTACTGAGGTAGAGGTTCTTTATCCCACTCCACAAGAGTAATAAGTATCAAGTTAATTTTCTGTGTTAATCTGGACAATGAAGCTTGTGTACTTGTCCAGTGAATGCTTAGTATTCTATATCAAACGAATCAGTGTCATGGGAAGAAGATAAAAGGTTCTCTTCCAGAATGTCCTAGTACAGAGGCTAAGGTATCATCTTACAAGGTGAAGTGAGGGCATTTGATTCCCTTCAAGCAGGGTTTGAGGTGGAAATTAATGTAAACCTGTTTTGTAATAGCCTTGAATTTTAGGTAATGGGAAGGAAAACTATGGATCCTCTTTATTTTGCCAGTGCCTCAAAATATTAGCCAACTTTTCATTGAGTATATAATTTATTTTTTCAGTGAAAAGGTGGTTTTTTTTGGTTGCTAGGGAGCTTTTTAAATTATATGTACATGCAAATCTTGAATGTTTGGTATGATGAAAGGAAAGGAAACTAGCATTTTGTTGTTGTTGTTGTTGTTGAGTTGAAAAACAATTATTTGTAACCTCTGGCTTCCCTTACAGGAGTAACCACAAACTTGTTAAGTAACCCTACATGGGTCATTTGACTCCCCAGTTTCCATTTTCAGTACTGTAAAATAGGAATAAAATACTGTTCTTGCTCCCAAAAGAGTTATTAAGAGGTTTGGGATTTTCTCATTAAGAGATCTATGTAAAAACTGACTCATTTTCTGTGATTATTCTTATGGAAGAAAATCTGTTACTGTAATGTTGGCAGAAAACAATCATGAAAGGAACACAGACATGGAGAACATTTCATTTTAAAACTAAGTTAATACTTGAAAATAGTCGGTTTGGTATTCACTTAATTACAACTAATTTCAGGTTTTACAATGTATTCTCTACAAATTTATTAATATCAGTGGAGTAAGTTTATGCCAGACTGGTCCTTGTATAAAGATCCATTTTCCCTGGATTACAATGTTTTTCCACAGTAGTCAGAATTAGATTAACTGAAAATACTTTTTTGCTCTTGTGAAAGGGTTCTTTTCCTATTCTTTATAATGCTCAGTTTTGTTCTAGCTTCTGATACCAAGTTTATTATCACTTCAGTGAAGAACCATGCTTTTATGTGTGTATTCTATATCCATTAAAATTGTCTCTGGTTGTTAAATCTGCCCTTACAAAACACAGATAATGTCTTTGCAACAAGTAATTATAGTCTTTTCTTTATCTTCCATAACACAAGCCTGCTTGGCTCTTTCTTAAAAACAACAACAACAACAACAAAACCTCTATACCAAAAAAATACTCTATACAAAAAAAGTTGAACAGAAGGAAAATATAACACTGGTGATAAAAAATTACAAAAATATATATTTAATGAAAAAGAATTGGTAGTGCTTAAATGACATTTCTTATATTATTTTTTTTAGCCCTTATGTGTATATATTTGTAAAAGCAGGCAATTTCCCTTTAAAATGTGTTTTAGTCATGTGATCCCACCCTATTTTGGAAGCTTTTCTACTCAGGAAAATATTGTCTAAATAAGAAATCAGTATTTTGTCTTTAAAAGAGCACATCATTTCCCTTGTATAAATTTGTAGGGTTTAATAATGACATATTATTTTTTTCAAAACAAAAATTAATTTAACACTATTTTTGTAGTCTTATATTCGAGATGATTACTACAGTTCAATATGCTTGGAAAATTTTAGCTTCTTAGATACTAAAAAACCTGAAATTGATTTATTTCTTTGATGAGAATGCTTACCTCTAAATGGAATACAGTTTTCCCCAAACATAGTGTAACTTCTAATATGATGAATAGGCTTTCAGTATTCAAAGTGATTACTCAATTTAGCAGAAAACTACAAGTTTAATGAGACATTGAACAACAATGCTCAAAAAAATCTTCCAATATTCTACTATATGACAAATGTTCTCCAAAAAAAAAAAACAAACCATAAGCAGCAAGGTCTGCTTCATATCTGCAATGCTGATGAATTTTGCTGTACCATGAACACATTTAGTGATTTTGTATTTTCTGGACCTATGGATCCATGCCACTGGTGGTAAATTAGATCTGAGTACTATGTACAAGATCTTACAAAGAATGAAAACCTAACCTTTTGTTTTCTTTTGTTTTGTTTTATGATTATATTAATCAATATTTTAAAGAATTAAAAAAACCCCCAACTTTCTTTATAAGGAAATCATTTTTGGTCAGATTTTCTCTGAGGGATAAACTTTATTCATCTAGGCATGTGGCAAGAGATCCTCTTTCAAATCAGTCTGGAGTGGCTGAAAATGTTACTCCCCACAGAAACTAGCCATGCCAAGAGGCTCCACTCCACAGAGCTTAAGTGGTATAGTAGATAATATGTTTTTTCTTGATCACTTTCCATGCAAAGTCAGTCACATTAGTTCAGACTGTTGGTTTAAGGTAACTGGTCCACCTTTGTACCAAAATAAATTATAAATATTCACCTATTCTTCCTTGTAAGCAAGAAAGAGTAGTGTGCTTTTTTTCTTGTATTTATTTCTTTCACCACTAAGCACAGTTTAAAAAAGGAGACTCTAGACATGAGAACTATCAGTTCTCTTAAGTGGGTATAAAAAGTAGCTGGTGGTAAACAACAACTCTGTTTTTTGAGAAGATATTTATTCTAATTTTTGTCATTCTGCATTTTTTAAAGGTTGAATCTTGTGAATGCTGGTATAAAAGTTTCCTACTTATATTGCACAAGAATTTTCTTGAGAGAAATTATGGCCTTTTCTATATGCACTACACAGTAAACAGTCAAAATAACAAATACACATACATTAAAAAGAGAACAGTTCATGAAACAGAGGGAAAAGGCCAAATTCATAGCATTTTTTTTTACAGTTACTGATTTGCCCATTTTCCCCTTTTCCACCTGATACGCTATTGAAACCATGTAGGGCTCTGCAGCTATGTGTGACTAAACCCAGGCAGAACTCCTCAAGGAGAGTTCACCTTCTCTCTTTGTATTTCATAGACTGAGAGCAATGTTTGCACCTAAGAGAAACCTAAGCTTAATTGCTTATCTCACATACTATTACCTTTTCCTCCCAAAGAATAAATACATCTCTCTGTTTTATTTTGTGGTTGGCTTGGTTTTTATTTATTCCTGGCACTGACGTCTTAACAAGCCACTGACTGTTTAAGTTGCTCCTCATTCTTATCTGAATACATTTTCTCTAAAAGTATTATTTTGACTTCTCAGTTGCAGCACCATTTTACGAAATAACGTTGTCACCAGCTTTCATCTGCTTAGCACAGGCCAGGTGTCAGCCTTGCCAGCCTCATCAGAAGTATCTGATTATGCTCCCAGTGAGCTCAAGGTTAAGTATCTTGACCTTGGAGTTCAGAGTTCTGAATTGCACCGTATCTCTTTCACCTCTAAGTCAGAGATAAGAGTTTGAACCGCCTTGTGGAAGATGAAGATGGAAGATCATTGTTTAAACTCAGAAAGATCTGTATTTTCTTATCTTGCTTAGATCAATTTGATCTCTAGCTGCTGCAATTTCTACTGGCTTTTTTAACAGCTTGTCTCTTCTTTCTATTCAGTTCTTATCCAGCAAAGTTTCTGAATCAAGTGCTCTGAAAAGCAAATTAGATTTCACCACACCGATGAGAAGAAAGCAATGATAACAAATAGGACATCCAAAATATATGATGGATGTGACTTTCAATTTATAGGATTTTTTTATGAAAACCATTTTATAGGATTCTGTGAGCTCTAAATTAATTGCCTTATAAAAAAAAATTCAGTGACCAATGATATGAAATTCTCTTCACCATAACATGGAATGGGAAGGAAAAGGGTGTTTTGTTTAACTTTTAAAATCCCAATTTATGGGAAATATATCTTTAATCTTGCCTATGGCTCTTTAAACACTTTTGGTGTAATCACACATGCAAAACTTCAGACATATTAGAAAGACATATTGTGAAAGCATATATTTTAGTTTGATTTCACAGCTTAAGTTTATAAATAATCATCTTGAAAAACAGATGTTAGTGTCCAAGGAATTATGTTTGGGTGTGTAACTGTTGCAAGGCAATGTATTAAGATAAAAGTGCAATTTGTCCATGGTCTTGCTCTGAGTGTCATCATTGGTGTAAATATGAGTGCAAAGCTCCATAGGGAAGTGTTCTAAAAAAAAGTGTTTTCCTTTAAAATTCCATTAATTTTCTTTTTAGGCCTGTCATTTTATATATAACAAATTTTGTCTTACTGTTTTCTCCTACATACTTTCAGAAAATCCTATATAATTTTTTAAATTACATGATTTCCAAAATGAATTAATAATACAGAGGATAAAACATGAATTTCAGAAATAAATATAATACTAATTATAGATTTCCTTTCATCCTGCAGGATTTACCTGCTGTACTTCGTTGGAGATGGGATACTATGGCTATTTTTGGAAGATGTTTATTAATTTTTATTTGGCATTTTTTCCTTATACATTTAATTTTTAGGAGTATTCAAGTGATAAAAAAAAATTCCTAAAATTAATCCTCACTAAAGTGTGACATACAAAGTGTCATGCTCAGACCACCGTAAGAGGTACAGTCAAAATAGCCTTCTTGAATATTTGCAGCATTAACCTTTAAAAGTGCATTTAGCTGAAAAGGGAAATGAAACCTTATCACATGGTTTATGTTTCCAAGAGAACATATGGGTACAAGAAAAAAATACAGTCTCTGTTTCCTAAGCATCATCAAATTTTTAAATATCTTAATTTTCTTAAAATATCATTATCATTAAAACTTATCTTAGTTATTTTTAAAAGCATTAAAAGCAGACATTTGAAAATATAAAGATTTGTCCTTTGAATTCTGTCCTTCAGGCTTTAGTCTACCTTTTGTCCTCTTTTTGGTTTTGTTTTAATTTGACAACTTTTCAAGGGGAAATGTGTTATTTTAATACTGTAGGACATGTTGCTACATTGCAGTGGAGAGTACCTTGAATGATATGAAGCCGTCAAGTCAAGCAATGGCAATATTTGCAGTACTGCCACACTGCTCTAAAGGAAGCAGCAATACTTGGAACAAAGAACTGACAGCCTTAGGACTTGATCATACAAAAACCAAATCAGTTCATACTGGATATCTTTCACATTTCTCTCCCTAAAATCTGTTATTCGTCTTTAATATCAAGTGGGTCATTTGAAGTACTCTTATGTAACAATATTTCAAAAACAGATTTTACAAAACAAAAATATTCACCAATAAACTGCTATATTAAGTTGTGTAGATAAACATGTTTTCCTTTAAAAGAACAGAATTGATTTTCAAAGAAAGGTCTACATTTGTTTTGCATCATCCTTCATCTCATACTGGAAAGAGTACAATGTAGCCAAGTCTTGGACTTCTTCTCAGCTGTTTCCAAAGTGAGCCAATAACTGATGTCAAAATGCTCATTTGGCCACCCCACGATGTTTATCTTCTTGGGAACATTCCAAACAGCTTCTCTGAGATATTTCAGTGCAGTGATTATCACCTGTCCTGGTGATGTTGTAAAGGTACAAATGTCAAAGTTTCAGCTGCAAAAAATATCTACACAAAAAAAGTACTACAGCACACTATATCCTATAATAACAGAAGACTGCAGATGTTTCAAACAGATTTTCTTTGCATTAAGAAAGGCATAAAAATATATGCTTAAATGCAGATAGGTAATACTGATAGATCAGTCAGATTCTTGTGATATGACAGAATAGAATACACACTGCTTATGTATAAATATATTACTATGTTAGTAATAGAATATGATACTTATTTGCATGTATATTATATGAAGTGTACTTATCAATATTTATAAATATGTATGTAACCTATATGTATTAATAATCACATGGTATAAATATCATATAATTTATGTAACCAAAAATATAAACCACATTGACTGACAATGCCTCTTGTCTTCTTACCAGATAGTGCAACTGTTCTCTGAAATTTCAGGTCTTGAGGCTACTTTCCCAGATGAGTTTTCACCAGTACAAGGGTTACTTTTCAGATAGTAAAAGAAAAAGACCAATTTTAGATAAGAAAGGCTAGTTCTAAGTGGCTATTGGTCCTGATAGAATCACAGAATAATGGAATGGGTTGGGTTGTAAGGGTTAGAGATCATCTAGGTACAACCCCTCTTCCATGGGCAGGGACACCTTCTATCAGACAAGGTTGCTCAAAGCCCCATCCAACCTGGCCTTGAACACTTCCAGGGACGGGGCATCCACAACTTCTCTGATCAACCTCTGCCAGTGTCTCATCACCCTCACAGAGAAGAATTTCTTCCTAATATTTAATATAAATCGACCCTCTTTCAGTTTAAAACTGTTACCCCTTGTCCCTTCACTACAAACCCTCATGAAGAGTCTCTCCCCATCCTGTAGCACCCCTTGAAGTACTGGAAGGCTTTGATAAGGTGTTCCTGGAGCCTTCTCTTCTCTAGGTTGAAGAACTCCAGATCTCTCAGCCTGTCTTCATCAGGGAGATGCTTCAGCCCCCTGATCATCTTTGTGGTCCTCCTCCTGACACACTCCAACAGGTCCATTTCTTTCTGACACTGGGGACCCCAGATTTGAACACAATACTCCAGGTGGGATATCATGAGAGCATAGTAGAGGTGTAGAATCACCTCCCTCAACCTGCTGGCCATGCTTCTTTTGATGTAGCCCAGGATATGATTGCCTTTCTATGCTGTGAGCACACTTTGCTGGATAATATGCAGTTTTTCATCCACCAACATCCCAAGTCCTTCTCCACAGGGCTTCTCTCAATCCACACATTGACCAGCCTGTATTTGTGTTTGGGATTGCCCCAATCCAATAAAGTACCTTTCACTTGGCATTGTTTAACTTTATGGCCCACCTCTCAAGCCTGTCAAGGTACCTCTGGATGGCATCTCTTTCCTCCAGCATGTCAACAGCTCCACACAGCTTGGTGTCATCAGGCAGACTTACTGAGGGGTGCACTCAATCCTAATGTTTATGTCACTGAAAAAAATGTTAAACATCACTGATCACAATACCAACCCCTGAAGAATGCCACACATCACTGGTCTCAACTTGGACATCAAGCTATTGGCAGCAACTCTTTCAGTGTTACCATCCAACCAATACCTTATCCACTGAATGTTCCATCTGTCAAATCCTTTTCTCTCCAACTTAGAGAAAAGGATGTCTCATGGGACAGTATTGAATGCTTTGCACCTGGTAGATGACATCAGTTGCTCTTCCCTTATCCACCAATAGTTTAATCCCATTATAGAAGGCCACCAAATTTGTCAGGCATGACTTGCCCTTGTTGAAGCTATGCTGGCTGTCACCAATTTCCTCCTTATTCCCATGTGTCCTATCACAGTTTCCAGGAGGATCTGTTCCATGATCTTGCTGGGCACAGAGAGGAGACTCACCAGACTGTGGTTCTGTGAATCTTCCTTTTTTCTTTTTTTTTTTTTCTTTTTTTTTTTTTTTTTAACTATTAAAAATGGGTAAAGGATTTTTTTTTT
>JANHGN010001427.1:0-12782 GCA_024605025.1 Megaceryle maxima | reverse complement strand
TTTTTTTTTTTTTTAAATAGGGGTTATGTTTTCCCTTTTCCAACCAGTGGGAACTTCACCGGATTGCCATGACTTCTCAAGATGGATAGCGCATACCAACTTCATCTGCCAGCTCCCTCAAGAACCATGGATTCATCTCATCAGATCATTACAGAAAGAGACAAAATTAATTTATCACTTTACTTTCAGATATAACATAATCCACATTGGCCTAACATCTTGTTTTTCTCTTCTAATTTCTCTGCATCCTCATTACATCTACTTTATGTCCAAAAGTTATGAATAAAACCCATGGAAAATATTACTATCTGTGTGTCAGGCCAAAAATAGGCAAGGAATAAAATTACTGCAGCAGATTAAACATAAAAACATGTATATAAGCTACTACAGCTGTCCTGCAATGTCACAAAAATAAATATGAACAACTTTCTATTGTAGGCATCATATTTTTGACAACTTGCAATTTAAATTTTTTATTGAATTTGCTGTTAATAGTTTGGAAGTTTTTGCTTGTTATATACTTATTTTTTCCTTCTGTTGTTCAGAATAAAGAAAATAGTTGAATAAAGAGCTCCAGTACTGTGGATTTTAGAAAACCATCTATGTTTTAACTATTGAAATTTGTAAGTTTATTGCTCCACATCCTGGGTGAAGGATTCTGTTCCAATGGTCTCTCTTTTTCTCCATGTAGAGTTTAACAGGTCTGAATAGCTATGTCTCCAGCAGATATAAGCTTTGTTTAACATTCTTGGGCATATGTGAAAATATCAACATGGAATGTTTATAAGCCCCAGGCCTATAAGGATTAGGGGTTTGTTTTTTTGTTTTTTGGTTGTTTTTTTTTTTTTCCTCTTTCTCATCTGCTTCAAAAGCAGTTTTGGGTTATGTATACCAGTTTCACAAAGTACCTCATTCAGACCTAGGTTTAGGAGCTTAAGTCCAAGGGAGAGAGGGAAAATTTCCTGAGTATCTCACTTCAGTATTTTCTATTGCCTGTTTAGCCTGAGGTGTTGTAAACCTCATACCCAGATCTGTTGATGGAGTGTATCTGTCTCCTAGAAACATCTAACTTATGAATTACAGTTCTGAAAATAGGCACTAGGTTGTAATTCTAAAATTTCTAGCTTGAGGATTTCACTCATGATCCCCACTAAAACCCAAGTGCTATATTGCTACTGCAGTAGAAGCAAGCATCAGAAACAGGACAAAGATACTGTTTTGCTCAATTAAGATCTATATGTGTCATTCTATATGGACCATTTTTCAGAATCCAGAATCCTCAGAACCCAGTTTGGAATCAATTGACATTGCTGTTGATGTTAACTTCAAATAGATTTAGGGAAAGTGATTCAGTTTTAAATCAGATGACAGAACCCTACTCATAATATAATATGTAAAACATGTAAAATATTCAAAATGTCTCAAATAACCAGGAAAAAAAAAAAGTTACAAGTTAATTTATTTTGGCTCTTATGATTCACCAGTTGTTCAGCCTTCCAATGATCTTACTAAAATATTTTCATTACTGAATGAAAAAACAGCATTCAAATATTTGCTTTCTAATGGTCAGTACAATGAAGCTAAAATTCATACACAATTGATATAGAGTTGCTTCTAGCCTATCACTGTGAGATGACCATTTGGAAATGCCTTTTTGATAATAATTGTTAACTCTGATACAAAAATACAGTTTTAATTGTGTAGATTGAAAATCATCACCATAAAGATAAGCAGAAGTCAAAAGCATACACTTCTGAGAAACACATTCTTAGGAAAGATATTTTTATGGTTCCATCCAATCTGACCTGCTAAAACTTAAACTGAATGCCCAGAATATTCACAATGCATTTCTAACACAGGACCATGTAAACTACATTTTTAGATTATTGATTAAATTTAATTATTTGTAGTTAAAAAAAAAAAAAAATCCCCTGACAGTTTATTAACAAAATAATTATTTCTGTTAAAGGAAACAATTTTTTAATTATTCAAATAATTCCCATCCAACAGCAACAAATTAGTTGTGGAACACTTGATGTGTTTTACTAAAACAAGGAATTACTTAGAAATTAATCTTGGTCTTAAATAATATGCTTTTTGGTACAACTGACAATGCCTTCTCACACCTAAATTTCACTGTGTTCCAGCTCAGGTGAAAAGCTTCTGTAGAATTTACCCTGCAGTCATTTTGATTTCAACTTAATTTTCCATTTGTTTGTTTGCAATGTCCACATTCTCACTAAGAAGGAAAACAATGTAGAAAAGCAAGTCTGACATAAAACTTTTATATAGTGTGTGGTTTTTTAGACTGATTGATAATTGCTCCTGGCCTCATGTAAGCAAATAAGACAATTACAAAATTATAATCTAATGAACAGAAAATATACACATAAAAATATGAACAAATACGAGAACCACTTTGACAAGTCCTCTTCAATGTTAGAAATCAGAAGATAAATAACAAAACTCTCAATCTTCTACCTTCTCAAATAAACTGAAGGAGTTTTTATCTGTGTAAAGAGGCACATGTAAAACAAAAATCTATGGAAATACTTGAGAGCTTTTTCCTGAGGATTTTGGATGAAAAGACTTAGACTAACAGAGGGCTTTTCAAAACACTGCACACTCATGAAGGAGATCTCTGTGACTAATATAATTCTTGTCCAAGTCTGTGCTCTTTTCTTTCTTGCCACATTCTCCTGAGATGAAAATATTACTTGAAAATATCCCCAAATACCAAGACACAGGGGGAATTCATATTATTTAAACGATTGGAGGAGCTAGAGAAGATTGGTAGTGAGATTCGAGCCTCAAGAAAGAACAAAAGAGAAGTAGAAAGACACTGGGAATTTAACTTAGTGTTAGCAGAGATAATAGCTCATCTTCATCAGACAAAACTGATGTCCCAAAAGTTTTCCAAATGGCTAGACAAACTTCACAAGAACTTCAGCTCTCTTTTTCACATGAGTCCTATTACCTTTTCCAGTAAGCAAACTAAATATGGAAAGACACAGAAGAAACTTGTCTGTATGGCATCTGCATCTGTTGCTGCATCCGTCTTACCAGAATTGTGTCCGCATGTTTGGTAGTCAGATTATAGCACTTCATCAAAGTGTTTTCAACTGTGTATTTGCTGCTTCTTATGAAACCCCCCTCAGCATACCCTACAGCTTTTGAAATTAATACAGTTAAAGACTTCTGCTTTAAAATACGTCTGGTTAGTTACTGACTTTACTCTTTGCAGCTGATTCCACCTGATATATCATGTGCCACTGTAAGCAATCAAAAGTAGTGTAATCATAATTTACAATAATAATTTTTGAATTTCCATATAGCATTCAAGGAGAATTCAAAATCATTAAGCTAATAGAGCAACAATATGATGTTTATGCTATCTGGACTTTTCTTTAGTTGCCCAGCTCTTGATCATTGATTAAATTTTTGTTTCATTAGGTTAAAAATAATAACGCATATATTTTATTTTGGAAACAAGATTAAAATGATGAGATTTATTATAGTTTGTGTCTGAAGGTTCTGTATTGGGCAAGCACTTTTCATACTGCCATTTTCAATGGATTGCTCTGACAGAAAGGTCACAGAGTTTTATGCTGGAAAATAAAGAATAAAATAGAAAAGGAGAAATATAATTGTTTTGGCTGAAGAGTTCAGCAAGGTCTAGACACATTGGACAGTTGGACACTAATTTTATTTTACTACAGGGTCACACACCTCAAAGACAGCAAAGTCAATTCTGTACTGCAGCTGATTCAATTTCCTGTGCCTTGCATGGGGAAAAAGGTATCTTTCTAAAAAGACAGCATTTTTTCAATAATCTTTCAAATCATTTGTCTGTTACAACTGCTTAGAAGACTGACACTGAAATCCATTTGCTTATCAAAATGTTTTCTACTCCACAGTGTGTAAAGCTTCATGCTCGTTATTGTAAACTTGCCGTTGATTTTCCAATCACTTGCAAAGAGCTGGGGTAAAAGGAAGGTCACATTTTGAAGAAAAATGGATAGCTGTAAGGTCTAATAAGTAAAATAGATGACAGATAGCATTTTTGTAGATTGCAAGCTTTTAATTTTCAAGGCATGTTGAATAGTGTTCATTTCACTTCATCACAATCCACAATGATAACAAAAAATATCTTTAATTCAAAGTAAAGGAGAAATACAAGATTTGTCAGTCTTGGAAAGCTGGACAGTCATCTCAACAGCTGAAGCACAAGACTTTTTTTTTGCCTTGAATATGAGTGCTTTCATTGCTATTTTTGATAAATAGGAAAAATTTTAAACTATAATGATAATTATTTCAGAGTACTAAGGCTTATAAATATATATATATATTTGTTCCAAATGGATGAAAGAAATATCCATCTATGTAAATTCAGAATGAGTTGACTTTGGAGATGAGAGCTAGGTTATTACATTCTCTGAAAGTCTTCAGCACATTAGTATTCTTGAAATGATCATGCAACAGAATCTTTCAAAGTCAAAACAAAGAGGTAAAGCTTCAGTTCTAGAACAAATTACTTATTCTAGAGGATCTAAGTTCCCTGTAACACTAAGTGAAATTATCAGTTGTCTTAATACATTTTATCTGTGAGCAGGGCAACATTCTGAATGTTCCATTCCCCACTGAAGATTTATGTCTTTGGTGTCTGAATTGCATTTTAGTATATTTCCCTTTCTTTGGTTAATTTGCATACAAGAATACTTGCTGTTCCTATATATATATATATATATAAAAAGAGAGAGAGAGAAAGAGAGAAAGAAAACAAACAAACAGCCCTTTTTGGAACTGCTAATGCATGCAGTTGAAATGAGAATTCATCAAAGACCTTTCACACTTTAAAGGAAGAAAAGATGCAAAATGGTGATACAGGCTTAGAACAACTCTCTTTCATTAAGTCTGTGTCTTGAAAGAAAGAAGTAAAGAAGGGAAGAAAGTGATTTCCTTACATAAGAAAGGGAATGAAAAGTTTGTTTTGAAACACATCGATAAGAGTACTTTTTTTTCCCACAATTCAGGAACTGCAGTTCTAAATAGAATGAGATATTTCTAACATTGACTTCATGTCATACAAAATTTTCCCATCATTACAGTATTTTGACTGAATTTCAGTTTTGCATAAAGAATCACAAAACAAAATTGTATTTTACAACATAGTTTCAAAACATAGTAAATAAAAGGAAGTGGATACATAGGCAATAAATGCATGTAACTAATAATCTTAATTCACCAACGAAACTAGGGTGTTTTATTTTCTTAATGAAATTTACACTACTTCATGCTCATTTTAAGGAGTGAAATCTAAAAATGATGAACAAACTCAATTTTTTCAATACCCCAGTAGAATGCAACATATATTGGAATATTTTATTTTCTTATAAATGAAACCAAGACCACTTAATGAACACAGAAAATTGTTTTGATGAAGAAATGTCGCTAGAAATAGCTATATAAGCTTACAGTTTGAAGTTAACCTCCAAGAATATGAAAGCAAAATCAACAAAGTCATCTACTTGTTATGGATAGGATGCATGTCAGGTAAGATATAATGAAAGGATTAAGAACTTTATTTTTCCAAAGAGCTTGACAGACTTTATGTTTGAGCATGCTGAAGCTGAAGAGACAAATTGTGAAGCAATTCACTAATCCACCTGAAAAAGAATGGAAAAATCAGGCCCTTCACACTTAAAAAACAATTCTTGAAAAGAGACCCCAGGTTGTTTTGTCAACAATATATAGATGTTACTAGATATGTCACCAGGAAATACATTTTGTGCCAGAGTTGGAAAAAAAGAGAACAAATACTGGTGTTCTTGGGACAGCTTGGCCACACAGTATTCCTGAATGCACACCTGTCAGGCTTCAGGCCCATCTGAGCACCCTTTCTCAGTACTTGTGTAGTTTACTGACTGTACTGCCTATCTTAGCAGGAGTCAAAGAGCAGAAGCAGACACCAAATGGAAGTTGATGCCAGCAGCAGGGCCACGCTATTCCTCCTGACAGAAAGGAGTTTGCTTGGCCTCATCATCCTAAGACTAGTGTCTGGAAAAACTATTCTGCAATTTAAGTAAAACAGCACAAGCTGAGCACGGAGCAGGAGCTCCTGCTGTGAAACCTGAAGGATTATTACTTTCCACTCACATTAAGCCACACTCACATTCTACTCATATCTATGTGACAACCTAGTAAACTACTTTCCTGATGCCTGAAACCTGCTTTGCTATTTGGACATAAATATGTAAGGAATATCTAACATTGCTAATGCAGGAATAGCCACATTATTCTTTACCTATAAGTTCTAAAGGTTGTAACAGATGTTTAAAGTGGTGCACTTCTATTAAAAATAAAATAAATATACAGGAGGGTGAAGAAAGATTAATAACATAGTGGCTTAGTGAACTGGATTAACCTGGGGACTGAAATCCAGGTGCCAATCACTTTGATTAACAGTGCAGGCTATTCAGCATGAAGTTACTCCACAGAAGCCCATTTTCTGGTGCTTTTTCCATGAAGTAAGATTACTTAGTTTCCAATCTCCAGACTGGAAGATAACTGATTGTAACACTCTGAGTTGACTAGGCTATAAAACTGAAACCATACTTACCAAGAAAACTGAAACCATGCTTAACAAGTGATTTGAAATCACTGACTAAGAATGTCCCTTCCAATCACCTGGTACAAGGATTTGCCCCCATTCTTCTTTTCGGGGATTCCCATTTCTCACATTACCCAAGAGAATTCATGCCTCTTACTGTTTCTACTTCTGTACTCAGGATGGTATCATTCCCTGAGTTATTAAATTCTCCAAAATTATAGAAACATCTTGACAATATCATGCAACCGCAAAGTGCCATGAGCACTTGTCAACATGTTATTTTCTTCATAGCTGCATAAACTGCATTAACTGGTGATGAAAAACAGCTAAAGACTGGAATGAAATTCTTTGAGTAGAAGTACCGGTTTGGTCATGAAACAACGTACCAGATAAATTTGCAAACTCATTAATTATGTTGAGAACATGAGCTTCTCCATACTCAGTAACAGCTGTATGGTGTTCAAGCAGACTACATAAATCATGGAACTCTGCAGAAATTAATACACAAATACAAAAAGCAAATTTCCTATATGAGGTGGCAGCTTCATTGTGCAACTGAACTGAAATCTTTTGAAGGGATGGTATTTTTTTCTCCTCTTCTTTGACCTATATGCTGATTTTAATTGTCACCACTAACTAGTCTAAAACACAGTTTGAGGATTTTTTATTATTATTATTTTAAAAGGATTTCAAATGCTAAAGATATGCATTGAAACATTAATGTTGTTAATGCACCAATATATATTATTTTACTGATAGCATATTTTAGACATTATTGTTAGAATCATAGAATCATTTAGATTGGAAAAGACCTTTAAGATCATCAAGTCCAACTGTTAACCTAACACTGCTAAGTCCACTACTAAACCATGTCACTAAGCTCTACGTCTACATGTCTTTTAAATACCTCCATGGATCATGACTCAGTCACTTCCCTCAGAAGCTTGTTCCAGTGCTTTGCATCCCTTCCAGTGAAGAAATTTTTTATAATTTCTAATCAAAACCCCCCATGATGGAACTTGAGGCAATTTCCACAATACCTATTATGCAAAGGCACCTGGGATAGTGGAGAAGTCACAGAGGACACACCTTCTTCACCAGGCAGGAACCTGTGATGATTGCCTGCTATTCCTTAAGTTGCTGTGCTCAGTCAAGTGGAGAGAGGATAGAGAATCTTCCATACCGTGTGTTCTGTTTGTTTGTTGGGCTTGTCCCACATAAGGCAAGGCACAATTCCAGTATCATATCTCTCTGTTGTGGTTTAACCTCAGTCAGCAGCTAAGCACCATGCAGCCACTTGCTCACTCCTTCTCCCTCTCGGTGAGATGGGGAGGAGAACTGTAAAAAAAAAAGTAAATCTCATGGGTTGATCAAAGAACAGTTTAATAACTAAAATAAAAGAAAATACAATAATAAAGAAAATATCAATAATAATAAAATATTATAATCATGATGAAAAGGAGTATAATGAAAAGGAGTATAATGAAGAGAGAGAGATAAAACCCAAGAAAAGGACAAGTGATGCACAATGCTGTTTGCTCACCACCTGCTAACTGATGCACAAGCAGCAATCTTCCCCTCCTGGCCAACTACTAGTTTAAATACTGACCCTGATGTTCTATGGTATGGAATATTCTACTGGCTAGTTCAGGTCAGATGTCTTCAGTATTCTTCCTCCCAGCTTCTTGTACACCTGCACACTAGCAAAACATGAGAAGTTGAAAAGTCCCTGATTTCCTAGCAACAAATGAAAATATCAGTATATTATCAACATTCTTCTCATACTGAATTCAAAACATAGCACTATCCCAGCTACTAAGAAGGAGAATTAGCTCTATTCCAGATGAAACCAGGACACTCTTTCTTTCATTCCCTGATATCCTCAACCTACCCACCTCTTCCTGGAGCTCTGTTCCTAAGCAGAGGAGTTCCTCTACCTGGGCGCACCTTCCAGAGGAGTGCTCACTGCAGCTGCCTCGTACCGGTGTAAGGGCACAGCTGGCAGCCTGACCCCTGGGTCACTGCGTGTTCCTATCAGAACTCTGTCTGGGAGGCTGCATCTGTCGGGGTGGGTGCAACACTTAGGGAGGCCACGGCTTTCTGCTGAGTGGATACCATCACTCCCTTGTTGAATTGGCAGAGCTTCAGTGCCCTTCCTGGGTAAGCTGCTTCATAAACTGCCGCACTGTGCCTTGTTCATGGATCTCCTGGTAGCTAGCACTCCTTAAGGGCTTCTTTTATACATGGTAAGGGTCTTGGCTGATGCTGCTTCTTGACCCACCCAGGTCTCATCAGCCTCTGTCGCTCAAGCTGTGGGCTCCTGGCATCTCTCTCAACTTCCCTGAAGTTGAGGGTCCCCTGTTTTGGGAAACATGTGCACCCCTTGTGCACCATGGTAGAGCACTCTATTGTGGATTGTTCCAGTGCTGGAGCTTCTCGCCTCAGTGACTGAGTGATAGTTGTGGTTACAACACATACAAGTCTCATGAGATTACCACTGGTGCTGCCCATGTCTTGAAGCCTCTGTCTCTTGAGCTGCAGGCTCCTGGTGGCTCTCAGCAATTTCTGAGGTTCCCCTGGTTCAGAAAACACTCCAAAGGTATTAAGTGTATACACCTACAGACACAGAATTTTTAAGCTCCTATTTAAACACAAAAATTAATCAGTATATTAAACTATATAGTATATGAAGTATATGAAACTAAAGCTTCAAGATCATCCTTATATCACTTTAATTTTTTTATTTTATTGCTGTGATTGAGAGATTACAGAATGCAGTGTAATTTGACAATTTTATATGTTGCTGCAGTACCTTTAACAGCCAAACTACTTAATTTCAAGACATACCAAAAAAATCCTTGCCACAGTTTTCTTAAATTAGTGTTGATTTAACACTGTTATTCCCATACTTCAATTCAGTTTTGCTTTTTTGAGATAAGAACTCTGTATGTAGAAATGGAAAGATGGAAGAGATAGAAATAACTGTTCAATCAGGTTTTAAAATCTGATTTATAGTGGCAATAAGAAGGAAATATCCTTTTTTTTGTGATTCAATACATACTTATCTAGAGGAGTAGGTGGCTTGCTGTATTAATACACTACTTTCCTCTTTCTTATTTGCTTTCTACCATGTCTCTGGAGATTCAAGACCAAAGTTTTTAAAATAAAAAATGGTTTCTAAAGAAAATTAGCTTGATATTGTCATCTAAGTTCCCCTTGAATTTTTTTTGGTATTTCTCACCCACACTGAATACACAGTTTTACAAAAATACAATTACAAAGCAGTATAGATATATGTACATATACATGCAGTCTTTATATATAGATACACATATACATACACATGTAGTTATATATACAGTCCATATATATACATGTTGGTCAAGCAATTTTAATTACATATGAAAATTAAAACACATTATTAAAACCTATGACATTTTCACTTCAACAGCAAACACTGGGGAAATAAATACCAGAACCATTCTACATTGGGACCTAGCATATGGAGTATCTGTTTCATTAATATCTATTCTCTTTTAGTTTTCATCTATAATATTCTGATTTTTTATAGTCTTTATATGCTTCCTATTTTAAAACTTCATGATCATTACTATGATTTATTTTATTTTAAATTTCTTAATTCAACCTACAATGAAAACTTATAATTCATACACATTTATATTGAAAGTTCAGAAACTCTGCATAAAATTTTAATGCAAGTTAAACAAAGCAAATATAAGATAAGTTGACAGAATACTTTTAGTTTCAGAACTGGCATAGATATGAAACACAGATCTGAAAAGCCAACTAAAGTTAACGTGAATCTGTATGTTGACTCAAAGACTGGCTCAGACTGAACATGACTAAGTGTACTGCTTATTTCCAGTTGCTTAACTATAATGACCAACAGCTAACTTTAGCTAGAAAGTCTGAATAAATTTCTGGTATTATTTTTCCATGTAAGCAATATTAACTTTTGCTACAGGGATACTAGGCA
This sequence comes from Megaceryle maxima, assembly GCA_024605025.1. Taxonomy (NCBI): domain Eukaryota; kingdom Metazoa; phylum Chordata; class Aves; order Coraciiformes; family Cerylidae; genus Megaceryle; species Megaceryle maxima. The sequence goes on along the minus strand of JANHGN010001427.1, from coordinate 2,175 downwards.
TTTATAACGTAAGGGACAGATGGTGACTGCAATGAAAAATAGGAGAATTAATAGTCTGTGCAAAGAAGGAAAAGATTTATGTAACAGCTTTGTGATCTGAATAAAGATGATAAGATCTATTTGGTATACTGAAATATGTCATAAAGTAAGCAAACAAGCTGATTACAATGCCATAGAACCATTTTGGGGGGTTGCTGCTTTAAAAACTTAGATTAAGTTTGCTTGGTGAAACTGAATAGTCATTTTTGTTTATAAGGTTTCTGTTTTGCAGGGCTCTGAATCACAAATATATAGTAATTCAGCAGATAATCTAATGTATCTATCTGTATATATACTCTAAGCCTGAGCAAAATGGAGTTTAACTTCATGTAGTTAAAACACCTTTCATGCTCATACTATGTCACATTTACTGTCTGGCAATTCACTCATGCTTCCTACACGTGTGTCAGGAAAGTGCATGCTTCTCTGTGAACAGTTATTGGTAAACCTTTCTTCTTCCATTTCTTTTTATAAAGAGCCTTGATGCATTTGAGGTTTGCAGTTGGCCAAGTTGCTTATCTTCATTTTTTGAAGAAGAGCATATCTAAATGGTAAAGTCAAAGAATATCTACTGCAGGATAACTAAGGTGGGGATTTTAAACAATTAAATTCTATTTTGTGTGTTACACTATTGTTGGTGCTGTCACAGAGGAAGCTAAGGAAGCTTGAATTGCCAAGGAAGGTGGCATCTGTTATGACACCAGTTTTCATTAAAAAAAAAATGACTGCTTCTAGAACACTCTAAAAGGGTGTGAGAGGACAAGAGACAAAGGATACTTTTCCTCTGTGTGTGTTGTGGGGTTTTTTCTAATTGCACCACTACTTATTCTGATCAATTATTACCTCTTTCTGCAACCCTTGCACTTCTGAATTTATGTTGACCATGCATATGGACATTTTTATTCCCCAATGGTAATATCTCTGTGCGTGTCATGTTAACTTAACAAAAAGCACTCGATACAGGTGACATGGGTGACACATCAAAGCCAGTCATTGTGAAAAAGCAACCATTATAGACAAGGTGTTCAACAATAAGTATACTGCTAATTTTCTAATATGTAAGCAAGTCATAGCATCTACCTGTTCTGGTCACAGGATAATGATGGAAAGCATAGACTCAACTGGTAGATTCAAAATTCAGACGGACTTGCTTAGTTTCTGGTTTTGTAAATCACCTTGTTATTTTACAGAATAGTCTATTTAAATGTTACAGTGCTGGTCACATAATACAGTCTTAATTTAAATAGAGAAGACTGGAATTATGAATTTTTAGATAGCAACTTATAAGCTGGTATTCATAAATAAAAATTTTACTACATATAATGTGATTGTCATGTTATAAACAGAACTGCTTGCATTTAATACTGAACTAAGAAAAACATGTTATCTTAAATATTGAAATAAACCTTCTCTCTCATAATGCTCATTTAAAGCTTCTACTAAAGGTACCTTTTCCTTCTAAATTGTTTTCTCCTCCAAAATTAAAGAAATTAAAACATGCTCATCTTCAGAGTTAGGGAAAATTACTTTACTAATCTCTCCCAAGAGACACAAGTGTGACTGAACAGTCTTTGCCCCTATGATAGAAAAATTGCAGTAAAGTTGTATTAAAAGTACTACAGCTGAAATACTGAACAAATGAAAAACTCATTTATTAGCTATGATCATCATAAGTCTTTAAACATGGTCTCAAGATGATGCAGTTTCTATCTCAACTTTCCTCTTCAACAAAATAACTTTGAGTCAAACTGGACACTATCATTTCAGGAACTGTATTAGGGAAAGGAAATACAGTGAGATATTTTTCTTTAAAATCTAATCAGTGTGATCTGGACCACAGGCACGCACTTGTTCTTCTTCTATCAGAAAGAGTATCACAGGTATCACAGGTATCACAGGGTGTCAGGGGTTGGAAGGGACCTTGGAGATCTTTGAGTCCAACACCCCTGCCAGAGCAGGATCATACAGTCCAGCACAGGTCACAAAGGAACGCAGCCAAGCGGGTTTTGAAAATCTCCAGAGGAGACTCCACAACCTCTTTGGGGAGCCCGTTCCAGTTCTCTGTGACCCTTACAGTAAAGAAGTTCCTCCTCATGTTAAGGTGGAACCTCTTGTGCTCCAGCTTACATCCATTCC
>JANHGN010001425.1:0-31251 GCA_024605025.1 Megaceryle maxima | reverse complement strand
ACTTTTTTGTTTGTTTGTGTCACTTTTGAATGAAAAATGCCTTTTCAGAAGTGAAATGCATTTTCATTTCAAGTATGTTTCATTTCCACATTTCTAACTTAAATATTCATAGCAAACATTTCCATCCTTTTTTTTGTCCTTATTCCTTGCCAATCTGGAAACAAAATTATTATTATCACAAGGAGCATCTTTTTCTTATGGGTTAGAGCTCTCTACAATCTGTTAGAGATTCTGTGGAATAAGTTCAAATGCCCAACTAGCTGTGATAATACCATCAGAGCTACATGCATGTATACAAGCTTTCCAGACAGGCCTAGCTAGTACCTATACATATCCAGATGTATTTAAAAAAAAAAAAAAGGGGGGGGGGTGGGCATTAGAAGCTGATATTTAGGCAGCTTCTGACTCAGGTCAAAATAATTCCTTTTTGTAAAGACCTGAGAGACTGATGATTCAGGTTTTGTTTTTCTTTTAAATGCTCTTGGAGGAGGGGTGGGGGGATGCTTCCTGCTTATTCTGACCACCTTTTTCTACACTCTCAATTACTTCTAGCTTATCACCTCTGGGAAGAAAAAAGCCAGTGACAGGGCAATGTCTCCTTTAATGTTGGATGTTATGTTCTATGCTCTGAGAAGGATTTGTGACAAATGAGGGTAAGAAGGTCACACAACATTTGTGCCTTAGGAATAAACCAAAGACAAGGAAAATAAGTGCGTGAATCAAAATGTGTGTGCCTAAGAGGAAACCTATATTATTCCATTGATTCAGACAATTTTGATCAGTGTAGAGAACTGATAAATAAAGGTCTGTTTCTAAAGGTCTACTTCTATTCATTCATCTACTGTTTTATCAACTCATGAAATATCAAAATCAATTTAGTGTTACTTAGCAATAGAGGAGGACTCTGTATGGAGGACCTTATGTTTATACTGTGATTTTAAAATGGTCATCTGGTCAAAGTCTGTCTCTCCAGCTCAGAACTTGCAGGACTCAGAGTAAACTGAGAGAAAGAATCAACAGGTCAGAGATGTGTCAAGGTAAACAAAATTTTGTGTACTTACTTTGTGTTGAGATATCTGCTAACTTTCCATTCAAAAATTTGCTATGCAGACTATAAACTGCAGGTACTCTGATCAAATTCCTACTTTTCAGTTTTAGATTCTCCAAATAGTTTCCCCATTCTCAAAGAAATGTAAAGTCTGCACACTTAGGCCACTTTAAAAAGAAACCACATCATTCTGAACAGTAACAGTGGGGCTGTAACTCAGACCCTCTTTTTTTGTAAAGAGACAAAATTATCTTCCCTTTGAATCAGATGGATGCAGCAAGGTATCTGGGTACAACTGTATCCTGAAATAACACCAGGAATTATTTTTCCTTCATTTGCCTTCCAATACCAGGGATTTATGTTGTTTTTCCTTTCTTTTAGTTCGTAAGAATAAAACCTCTCAATGCCCAAATGGAAAGATTTTCAGGCCTCGTGTCTTGCTAGTTTTGCTCTCCTTAAATTGGATATACTGTTGTGGTCTAAAGTGAGAGCATCCTTGCATTTCTGACGAGGAGCCAGAGCCCTCAGCTGTTTTTCAAATTGGCAGGCACTGAGTAACTTGTAGAGAAAGTGAAGTGCTTGTTCTTGCTTACATGATTCATTATTATTTTTCCCAGTCATTATGAATTGAAATAAGCCATCTGTTATAATAACAGTGCACTAAGAAACATGGATTTAACTAGGAATAGAAACAAATGTCACATAAAAATGAGTTTGGGGATCCACATACACATCCAAATTAGATAGCACAATAATAGCAGCAATGAATATGTACATAAAACTTGTTTTGTGAGAATATTTACTATTGTTTACCAAGGGAGACACAGTAGGTTGCTACCATCTTAAATTGATTAAGACAATCTATTCCCTTGAAAAGAATAAATTTTACTCGCTGTCCATCAATATTAAATCTATGTATTCTTAGACAAATAAGGGAAGTAAATCTGAAATTGGATACTAAGTATATTTATCTTTATAATTTTAGATCAGTATTAAAGGCATTTCCAAACCTGCTTAACAATAACTTAAAATCAGTAAAAATCTCTAAAGGTTTTACCTGTAAGTGTTTTTTGTTTTTTGTTTTTTCAATTATGCATTAAAAGTAATCTACAAAACAAATTGCTGTGTCTGTGAGAACAGATCTTAACTATCCTGCAGAGCTGAACCAGATGGTTTATTGTTTGGGGGGTTTGTCATTCTCCCCTGACTGTTCTTTGAAAAATTTATACTTGACACTAAGAATTTTATCAGAGCTGTACTTTTTCTCTCCTTTTACAAATATTTACAAAATCATATTTTAGAAGTTAAAAAATCTAAAATATGTTCTAAGGATGAAGTTTTCATAAGTACCATTACATGTTGTGATGCTGTATACTGTCTTCCCACTTGCTATTTTCCCAATCCTCACCTTTATTCTTCTAACTTAAGTACAACTTCTTTAGGTCAGGATTAGCATTTGTTCTGTGTTCATGAAGAGTCCTTTATGGAGAGATCATCAACAGTTTAAAAGTCTATTTCGGTACACTAATAGCAAAGGGTTGTGAGATCTCATTGAATAAACATCTGCAATGCTTGTAATTTAAGCTCCCTACCAAGAAACTCTTTGGGTACCTGGCCTCCAAGGATAGTTGGGATTGGTTTGTTCGGGTTTTTTATCTCTGTGTGAGGAATCCACATGCCCAATTGATGGCATGGGGAAACTGGGTACACACACCACAACAGACAGTCCAACTCAATTCTGCAAGGTCTGTCAGAAGGGAGAAATGGGTACAACATAAATTAAAATTCTTAAGTTAAGTCAGGTTCAGGAAGACAGGGTCCTATTGAAGACCTGAGAAAGAATTTATGTATTCCCTCTGTAAACATGGCCTGTAGAGAAGGAGGTATGGCATCAATTCCTTCCTCTAAGGGAATTATAATCCGTGCTTTCCTCTTTTTTTTTTCTTTTTTTTTTTTTTTTTTTTTTGTTAAGTAAAGTAAAGCCTGAAACTATGTTTACAACCACAGGTATGTTATATAATGTAACTGTTCCCTAAGTGATATACAAAAGATTATGATAAAATTCTGCAGCAGAGCCAAAAAGTGCAGGTTGTTAAACAGGAGGTTTAACTTTTCTCTCTCATGTTTGAATTTGTCATTTAAATCAATATGAATTTTTACTTGGAATTCACTGGGGGGGGGGTGTGGAATACACACGCACGCACAAAAAACCCAACAGTTTTTCTTTCCTAGCACCTTTAGTCTTTGGTGGATACTGTTGTTGTTTTGGGGGTTGTTTGTTTTGTTTTGTTTTTTCTTTTTGAGTAATGGATTTCTGATAACAGTCCTGTTTTATTCTTACCAAACAACTGATGACAAAATGATTTCACTGATGCAGGAAAGACAGGCTTTGTGACAAGCTACACCTGGAATCTGAATCCTGTACTCTGGGACAGATTGTGGATTGTGTTGCAAAATAACAAAAGCTCAGGATACTTATCAAGGTATGCTAGATCTTGTTGTAAACTTCAGAAAAAATATCAGTATTTTCCAAGTGGAACCAAGGTCTGCACTGACCTGGTGAAATTCCACTGGTTAGATGCTTATTTTATTCAGGACACCCGTATAAGCAAGCAGAACAACCTGTCTTGCCATCAGAGGTGTAGTAGACCTTTTTTTTTTTTTTTTTTGTCTTCTATATTTGGAACATAGGTGTCTGTGCAACACAATGCTCTTGCTATCAGATGCTTTATGTGATTCTTCTCCACCATTTATTCCAAAGGAGAAACAGCCTCAGAGGAAGCTCTTTCCTTTTTAATGGTTAATGGTTTTAAATTAGAGAAGAGAGGATTTAGATTGGATGTAAGGAAGAAACTCTTTACCATGAGGGTGGTGGGAGCACTGGAACAGGTTGCTCAGGGAGGTGGTTGAGGCCCAATCCCTGGAGACATTCAAGCTGGGGCTTGATGAGGCTCTGAGCAACCTGCTGTAGTTGAGGATGTCCCTGATCTTAGCAGGGGCGTTGGGCTAGATGACCTCTAGAGGTCCCTTCCAACCCAGACATTTCTATGATGTTGTGGGGGACTGTGTCAAAGGCCTTACAGAAGTCCAGATAGATCACATCCATGGGTCATCCCTTACTGATGCAGCACTGATCACAGTTTGATCAGATGATTATTTCAGAAGAACACACCTGTAAAATGTATTTAATTATATATCTGCAAAGATTCAATTCACAATTCTGATCTGCACATATTTTTTTCTGAATAAATTTTAGGTTGATAAATCAGCTAATGACCTTCTTCCTCAATACTCTACTTGGGAATAGGTAGTAGTAGTTACTCTAGTGGTGAAAGGATGACATATACAAGGTGTTTGAGTATCTGTTCAAAAGAACTTATGAATACATAAATAGGTGACATTTTTCCTTGGAAACTTTATTACCCATGTATTGAATACGTACAGGTTAATTCAGCATACACCCACATGCACACACATACATATAACTCTGTAAGGGAGAGAATGAGAACCACTTACACAGAGCATGCACAAAACTAAAACAGTCTCAGACATGGTAACCCACCTAATAAATGACAAGCCAGCCTTCAGGACCCACAACCAAATTCTGATCCCAAGACTGAAAGCAGACTGTGGGGGTTATTGTCAATTGTAGGGCTAGTAACCTCAAAATACACCAGTGATCCCTCAAGCGTGCACAACTATCTGCACATACACACATTCCGTGTCCTCGACCCTCCTATACTAATGGAACTTCTTGGAATGGAAAGGGTACCTTAATGTGGTGTTGCTGTTGTACTTAATTGTCAGCTATCATGCTGTTATGTTAGACATTCATCTTTTATCCTTGTTCAGCTCCAGTAATAATGTGTCATCTAAGACTCTGACTCTTAATTAGAAATCATACTGCTATTCCTTACCTCTCTTTGCTATGACCTGCTGTGACTTTTCTGTCAGTCTGCTCTTCTCTGTGATATGATACAAGGTGGGGGAGCACAGGGGTTAATGCAACTATTTACATATGGTGATACAGTGTATAGCAGTGAATTAATAAAACTGTTTGCAGCATTTCAGAGCTAAAAAAGCAATTAGGCACTACCTCATCACTAATTTTACTTTTCAACTTCCATGTTCCTTGCACAATTCCAATGTCATCTTTTTGGGGTTTTTGTTTGGGTTGTTTTTTTGTGTTTGTTGTTTTTTAGGTTGGGGGGGGGGTTGATGTGCAATCAGGCTGGATTTGGAGGGACTAGAAGTTGGTAGACATAAAAAATACTTCCTTAGAGTTCTATCTGTGAATTTCATGGCTTGTTTATGAATCAGGAATATAAAATTGTCTCCCCTTATAGATTTTTGCATTTCTGCAAAGTGGTCACAGCACAAAACCAAAGAAATAATAATGTATGGTTACCCTCTTGATAATAATTGCATGTATTAAGTGCTGAGTGCTATCTTTATAGAGAATCCAGACCTATCAGTGTAAGAAGGAAAACTGACTTGACTTGCAGGAGGCCAGAATGCCACCCACGGAAGTGCCTGGTTGCCAGACAACACTGAATTCCCACTGTCCAAAAATTACTGCCATTTCTGATACCTAACATTGGTCAGTCAAAAAGTAAGACATTGAAATAAGTAGTGCAGACGGAGAAAGCCAGATCCTTACCTCATGCTGAATGGCATCACTCTGGGAGCAATTATACAATGATGATTTATACCAACTGAGCAACTAGATACGTGATTTTGCATGTACAGTACACATGTTGTTTTCTTTATATTTACAGCTATACCTTTGAGGAAACATTGATTTGGTATATAAATATTTATGTAAGATAATGATTTTAATAAGCAATTACATTCATTATTTAAATATTTTAATAACTGCTTAGCTCATAAAACTGAGCACTAAAAAGTAACATCTGATAATATTATGCCATTATTCCTAATAACATCTCATGCAAAGACAAATTAACTTACTTTCTGATAGTGTTAATTTAAAATCTATCACATTGTAACTGCAAACATAGAGACCTAGTATTTCAATGAAACTTGTAATAGAAGGGAATGAATCCCAGAGCTTAGAGCATGTTCTCATCAGTTACAAGCACCAGGCAATATAGAAAGAAATAAAAGATGCAGTCAATAGCCTTTTAAGGATGTTTTCAAAATGCAGGAGCATATGTGAATGGCAACATATGCTGTGCCAGAGTTTGTATTAAGGGTAATGCATTACTAAGCATTTAAGCAAAGAAAATGGGAAAAATGTCTTCTGCTCACTTTAAATCAAAATGACAGTATCTCAGTATAGTAAACCTGATTCAGGTCAGGATGAAATTTACTATAACTTAGACATCAGGCAAAAACATCAGGAACAATTCAATCCCCTGCTGTCCTCCAACTGGCTGATTCTACTTCCAAATGAATAAGAATCCCAGACAGATTCTCAAAACAGCAAAAATCTCAATATTGTATTCTCAAGCCATTCTGGGGATCATTCTGTCCCAGGTCTGAGACAGAATCTGCTTCATCAGTTCATTCAACCTTTGATTGGCATTGAATCATAGAATCTTTTGGATAGGAAGGGACCTTTAAAGGTCACCTAGTCCAACCCCTTGGCAATGAGCAGGGACATCTTCAGCTAGATTAAGTTGCTCAGAGCCCTTTCCAACCTGACCTTGAATGTTTCTAGGGATAGGGCATCCCCTTGGGCAACCTGTCCTAGTGTTTCAACACACTCATCATAAATAAAAATTCTTCCTTATATCTAGCCCAAATCTACCCTCTTTTAATTTAAAACCATTACCTCTTTTCTTATTACAATAAGCCCTACTACAAAGTTTCTCCTCACCCTTCTTCTAAGCCCTCTTTAAGTACTGAAAGGCTGCAGTAGGTCTCCTGGGAGCATTCTCTTCTCCAGACTGAACAATCACAACTCTCTCAGCCTGTCCCTCAGGCTTGGCAACCACAGCACTGAACCTCAATGAGGACCTAGTGCCAGTAAAAGGAAGATTAGAAAGTCTTGTCCAAGTTACACTGCCACTGGAGAGTAGAGCTGACTGTGGTGTGGCACTGGCTTCACAGATATACAGGACCATCTTTTTAAAAAAATTTAAGAACCTACCAAGTGTGCCCTAGCTGAGCACCACTCAGCAACAAGTGGTTCTCTGCAACAAAAAAAGCCAAAAAGTGCTGCTGTACCTAAGGAATGGTTGAGGGGTAGCAGGTAAAGAGAGAGAGAGTTCTTTAACAAGACCTTATCTATTTCATTGGGTCACTAGATTTATTTTGCACACTGGGACTTTAATATATATCAACAATAATGGATTTCCCTGGAAATACAATTTCTTCTTAAGCTTAATTGTGCTGTGTCTTCACTTAATAAATATCAAAACTGTGATAGCAGCAGAATTAACATTGCCAATTTATATCAGAATGAATATCGCCCTGAAAAGAGTCCAAAGCAAACAAATTTATGCTGTGTTCAGAAACCTGTCAGAAAGATGTTGGAATGTACATTAGTCCTTAGCAAAAGTGAGTGCAGAGTTTATCCATCATAGTCTAGACGAGGAATGCTGAAGTCACAAGAATTTATGGAAAGGAGAGAAGGGACCCATAGGCACACATGAGCAGAGACAGGGTTCCATTTTTCAGTGAAAGCAATACAGTCACTTAAAGTAAGAAAACAACCAATAAACAAAACCAGGCAGTGACAGCTATTAAAGTTCTGAATCATTACTGTTCTGAATGTGGAATAAATATTATTATTTTTTTTATGTAGAATACACAATAGGTAAGTATTTATGAGTATTCTCAGTTACGGTGAAGCTAAGGAATAGCACCTTGGTTCTGAGCCATGCAGACATGAGAAGAGACACTGGATTTAAATCCCAGACCAAACAAAATGAATGAGACTTCTACCATTGATTTCATCTGGATGAGGATTTAATGCCTTGTTCCCACCCAGAACCTTACACTGTAAATTAATTTCTCAAGAGTTTAATACTGTCTCTCCCTAGAGCGCGTCTTGTCACATTTGTACAGAATGGCCACTCTATACTCAAAGTAAAATGCTGAGAACTGTGAGTCATTCTTATACAATATACAGCTCCTTAGGACTACAGATCTAAACCTAGGCCGGGGAATTTATCTACAATCCAGCTTCACTGGAAAGTTCCAATCATCTACTCTAGATGTTTGTATAACCATACATCTCCTCCTCCATTTAATTCAGATTTGTAGATGCAATGTAATCTTCCATAGTTTATTCTGAGAAAAGACAATTACTAAAGTTTTATGGTGGTGTAATTGCTCTATGATAGCTAATAATGATGCATCTGCAATATCATAAGCAAGGTGTTATAAAATCCAGTGCAAACTATTAGATCCTGTGTTATATCTCAGGAAGTTATTTCAGAAGTGGGATGAGGTTCAGTCATTTGTGTAGACAGAAGCTATTTTACATTTGGTAATGTAGGGAGAAGATAGCTTATCTAACCCTTCACAGTAACAATCAGTTGTTTTTAGAAAGCCTGTCAAAATGAAAACAGTGTAAAAGCTACCTACAGCTTTGACATGAAAAGCAAAGAAAAAGACTAAGAAGATAACTGAATGGGGGAAAGCAGGTCTCCTTGAAAAAACTGATAGCACTTAGGCATTTGCTCTTTTTTTTTCACATTGCAGCTCTGTTGCTTTAATCCCCAGTACTGCAATTTGGGACTCACTGCCTTTTGAGGACTCAGGCAGTATTTGGCTCCTATGCAATGTGCTATATGCTCAAGTCCTGGGACTACACTAGTCTGGCTAAAGGACAGCATTAAGGAAAAGTTTTCATTAAGAAACTGAATTGAAATGTATGTAGGACTAGAAACACAGGGACTGTTACTGCAGTCACAGGTCAATGGCATTAAGAAAATGTCATATGCTGTTTAAATTGTGCCCCACTCTCCAAATCTCTTTGAAGACTTCTACAGAAAAAGATGATGTAGCCTTTATATGCCTCAGAGGACAGCTATAGGTTTAAGCTCTATTTTCTCCTTTGTCCTAGGGACATCTCCTATTGACTGTGGATGACAGTTACACTACAGACCAAACTTTCTCATAAATCATGCTGTGAGTTAAATGCATGCTTATTTATTTGCAGCTACCTGCTAAGACCCTGCTTCCTTGGAGGACACTACTCTTCCCACAGCCAGAGCAAGTGCTGAGCAGAAGCAAGGTGCTAAATAGTGGAAGTATGGCCATGCTGCCTCTCAGGAGGACATATGGGGAACAGAGGCATATTTAACTAAAGACAATTCTTTCCTCTGCCAGAAAAGTCACATACTTTGAGGGCTGTCCCCCTTTCTGAGCTGTTGCATATTTTGACTGAAAGATGATCATTTAAAAATATTTATTCACAACAGGAGTGGCTTGCTTGTCACATACAAACTCATTTCAGACAGACTATCTATTCACTGGCTCAAAATATTTATTTTGGGTAACTGTTTTATAAACTGCTCCCTAGAACATTTTTAGATAATGCCATATCTATTAGCATAGAAAGAAAAAACCTGTCCTCCTATGAAGTCTTCTATTGTGAGCCTTTCTGGCTCCCATGCAAAAAGATACCTGCTTTTAAAAAGATTATTTGGTTACACAACCTCTTCTGAATTGGCCTTCCAGTGCTGGAACTCCTGGAAATTCAAGTGGAACATTAACATTAGACATTACACATTAAATTATTTTAAACTATCTGAGATTATACTTCTTGTTATAGAGCCTGTCTATGAATCCCACCTTCTCCACCAGTCTGACATGCTCAGCCTTGCCTTTCTAGGTAGGTGGACTTGCTGCAGGATTTATCCAGCGGGTTTCTTTTTTTCATGACAGTCTGAACTCTGGGTTGATATCAAGCTTAGCACTGTGCACCCTGTACTGTGGAGTCGAAGGGCAAGATTTATCATTTGAAAATAGGCCATTTATGGTTCTGCAGGTTGTCTTACCTGGCCTGAACTTGTCACTCAATGAGGATAGAGGGCTCCTATATATCCCATGTAATTCCTGCCATGGCAGATGATATGCTTTTCTAGTATGGTGCCCACACACAGGACACTGAATTCAGCCCTGACTGTCCAACACCTCAAATCAATGAAGGCAAGTAACAGTTTTCCTTTACATAGCTTGAAAGACTTCTTTGAACCTTCCTTAATGAGTTATCTATTGGTAACCACATTCTAATCATGTATCTGCCATTTACTTTGGCTTGTTACTTTACTTCACTTCATAAACTCAGAGTGCTCCCAAACATTTAAAGCTACACATCCTCAGGCAAGGTATCTCTAAGTGATATATTTATACATATTCTCAGTTTGTACCACATCACCTTGTAAAGGATTTGACACAGAAAGTTCATCTTGACGTGGTGGGAGTGGTGGTTATTGTTCACACTCAGGTTCTTATTAAGATGGCCAATGACAATAATTAGAGATTATATTTTTAAGGCTTTTTATTGCCTTGTTTGAGTGCCAAGACATTTGACTAACTCCAGTTATTTTTCACTTTCTTGATCATCAGTTTGTTTCCTGATGACATTGTAATATCCAAACTTAACAGAGTTCCATAAAGCTGCAATAAGAACTTTACAGAAAAAAGAAAATGGAAAGAAATAGCCAGAAAAATATATATCCATCACATCACTCAACCTATAGCATAGAATAAACCCAAGGATTGGAAAGGGGTTGCTGGTAACTAATAATCATTTGTTGAGTGACTCAATTGTATCTGGTGGTATATTTTATCTTAATGCAAGGCCCATTAAGAACCAGTCTAGATTAGGACTGGTTATCTTCCGGACATTTTTATTCAAACAGACCATATTAACTTATATTATGACCTTCTGTTAAAAAAAGCTGTTAATTAATAAACAATATACTATTTATTTTCCTTCATTACAGTCATCATTGTCATGTAAATGATGAATAATGAGTATTTCTGCTCCTAAATCAGGGTTTCCAGTGTTAGTATTTTGGGTTATTGCTAAAGTTATCACTCCACTGTGGATGTAAACTATTTGTGTCCGAGTATCCTATTACTACTTGCAGGACTTATTGTAACAGGTACCTCTGTTGTCATCCTGAGCAATATATTATTTTCTTTAATGAATGAGAGTAAACCTGCTCTTCCTTCTTAGAGTCTATCATAGAAAAAGATATGAACAGGGCACAGAAAGTGCCTTGTCAGAGCCCACTTTGCTTGGAGAGGTACCCAGAAACTAGACATAGGAAAGGAATTCCACGTATAAAACATCTAGCAAGGTTTATGGCTATCATAAGAAAAGAGGCTGATATATAGATGTGCTTACTGTACATGGACTCATCTCATTGTGACCCAGCGTAATATTTTGCAAAGATGTTAGACACTTGAAGCTAATGATTTCTAATAAAAAACCTTCCTGAATTTTGTTCACTTTGAGTGTTCACAAGGTATTATTCACACGAATATTGATGCCCATAACATAGAGCAAGTTCTGCTTTTGACATGATGTGATTGAAACTTAAATAGATGGACAAAGGCTAATAGATGTAAACAAAATAGAGTGAAAAATAACATGACAAAACACTAATTTTTTGCTTGTAAAGGTTTATGCTGCAGTGCTCTTCCATTATTCCTGTAAACAAAACCCTTCAAGCCACAAGCACTCATAAGAATGTAAATGAATAGGAAAGAAAAAGGGGCATAATCGTGATAAAACCAAACAGCTGCTCAAAATTCAAGTATACATTGCAAACATAGCTTTGCAGAATTCAAGCAGCTTATCTGTTGTGTTACATCATAATCAAAGAAACCTGAAGTTCTCCCTGCATTCTGTGCTTGTAAGGATGTTGACCCATGACATTCAGGGTGGCTAGCAAAGGATTTTAGAGAAATGTCAACAGCAGGTTGATATATTTATTAAAACCTTCCTTGGTACTTAATAAAGAAAAAAAAAAAAAGTGAACAAGTTCCCAGTAGCTGAAGAGGCTGACATTTTCAGAAGCTTCTTTAGAAAATACAATTTATTAACTAATTGTATTGCTTTTCTAGTTATTATTGTCTGACAAGGTTGATATTAATAAATGACAGTCATGAATTTAAAATCACTTTGAAACTAGGATGTCATCTGTCCAGGTGCCCACTGACAAAGGTCATCAGACCTTTATGCTCAGTAGCCCACCCTCCAATTAAGCACTTGTTCTGCAAAGCAAGTTTATTGTATACTGAATTTATCTCTAGTTTACAACTTGTCTTTTTTATAATTTAGTAGTGTACGTAGCTCTCTCACCTGTGATTTTCCTGTGGATTTTATTCTGTTCATTATACTAGAAAATTTCCTAAGCATAGCCCTGGAATCTTAGAAAATCTACAAAGACCTAGTCTGTAACTTAGGTTAAAAATGTTATTTTTTTGTTTTTTTCCTAACAGTAAATGCAAGAAAGCCATTCACTACAGATTCACAACAGCTAACAGATAATTGCTGTATTGCTGTGTTTAATTTCATTTAAAAGTAACTCTATGATTATTTATAAATTTAAGTGTGCAGAGAGATATATAAACAAAGTACTATGTAATGTCACTTATCTGCCAAGCTGTATTGCGACGAGTGGGTCACTTGCCAGAGTGAAGTTCTGGAAGGAATAAGCAGATGGTACAGTAGACAAAGCAGAAAGAAAGCTTTTGATCAAGACTGTTAAATGTGTTACCCAGTGGAGCTGCAATTATGTCTCCTTTATAGCAAAGGAAGCCATTAAATAATTTACTTAACTCTTGTTATTGCAGTTGTTTCAGAGCCTAACAGCACATTGGTGCCTCTGGACTCTTGACTATTTAGAGTGCTTTGTTCATTAAAATTGGAGAAGGGCTTTCTTTCCTTATGTGTATTGTGCACTATACACGTTCTGCGTAGCTTTGTAAGTTTTGCTATGTAGAAACAGATAGACCCAGCTTTAGGGTTTTCATTGCTCAAGGCAAATTGGAAGCAATCCCTACCATCACTCATGATAAATGATCAAATTTCTTGAATGATGTGTATGGAGAATGTTCCTGAAGTATCTAGGAACCTTAATGCTTTCTTCTGAATGATGACAGTGAAAGGAAACCTCTTTTACTGAATGACAGTGGATTGATGAAAGTTTTGCAGCCCCCTAAATCAGTCACTCAAAGGAGAGAATCTCATTGAGAATAGAGAATAACTTTAATTACTTAGCCATTGTGAAAGAAACACAGCATATGCTGGAATACGTTGGATGTTCCACAAATACTTGAAGACATTTTTTCTGTTCAGAAACTTGCAGAATTTATTAGAATGGGTTAGTTCTGAATTGGATTCTAACTGATAAGAAGGAATTTGTTAAATTCAGACTGTGTGGTATAGGATTTTAAATTCTCATTGGAAGGTTATTTATGCGAAAGTGGTCAACCAGAGAAGGAGGTGAGTAAATTTGGAAATCCTTTTTTTTAAAAAAAAAAACCCAACAAGCTTCAAAATGATCAGAAACCAGCTAAGCATATTCTCTTGAATGGTAGTCTTAATAAGCAAAGAACTACTTTTATAATGACATTAGTACATTTCCTTAGAACTATATAAAAAAAAGAAAAAAAAAAAAAACCAGAAGAAAATAAATATTATGCCAAAATGGAAGCAAAATCAATGTTTAGAAATGCTACAAATGGCAATGAGAAGGTGCTCTGCAAGTGTGTTAAAAGCAAGAGGAATACAAGGTGAGTTGATTTCATATAACAGGGAAGGAGATCAAGTAAACTCATAAAGAAATTTAATTGTGACAAGTAGTTAGATAATGAGAAAATAAGAGCAAAGTCCAGAAAACAAGGAAAACATATTCTCTTATTTTACCAGAGAAACACATTCACAGCACCAGGGCCTGGAAAATTCTACCCTTGAGTATTTAAGAAACTAAATTCCTCCACAAATTTGAGAACTCTTGGAGAATAGGAACTGGAAAATGTTTAAAGATTACATGTCTGGATAGACTAAGAAGACTCAGAAAAATATGTACTGGTCATCCTCATTTTGATTCTAGAAAAAATACTGAAAAAAAAGAAAAAAAGAAAAAATCAATTTGCGAACAGACAAACAGAAGGTAATAAAGTCAATGAAACTAGATCTGTCAAAAACAATTATGTCAAACAAAGATAATTTTCCTTCAAAAATATAACTTGCCTACTGGATAATAAGGATACATTGAATATTATATACATAAATTGGTTCAAGAAAACATTTCAACACTTGTCAGTGTCCAATTAGCAAAGCAAGAAAATCAGATTTGATGAAGTCATCACAGTATTTTGGAACTAGTTACACAGGACATCAAGCATGGAAAGGGGACAATAACAAAAAAGATTTTCTTTTAAGAACAGGCAATTACCCTAAGGTAGCTTCCAAAAATTTATGTTTCAGATACTGCCTGAGCCAGAGGTGATAGCATCTGTTTAACACACCTTGATACATTTCTTTCCCATTAACTTGTTTCCCTTTGGTTGCTAGAACTTCTAGCATTCACAGTGTACTGCAGCAAGAAGCATTGCAGCTTAAACAAGTGAGGTATGAGGGAAGCTGCTTTTCTCTGTGTTGGTTTTTTGTTTTTCTGTTTTTTTTTTTAATCTGCTCACAGCTAATTACATTTGATGCCTCCTAGTTCTTGTACTGGAAGAGACAGTGGATAATCAATCTCTTTTTGCCCTCGCCAGGCATGATTTTCCAGACTTCTATCAAATTCTCCTTCAGCTGTCTTTTCTTCAGTAGGATAAGTCCTTGTCTACTCAGTCAAAGTAAGGAAAGTATTCAATATTCTTTTTAATCTTTGTTGCCCTTCTTTGAGCCTTTTTGTAGAGGAAGATGAGAACTGCATGATATGGGTTTATGCTGGAACATAAATGTTTTCTATTTGATCTCTATTCCTTCTCTAATAACTTCTAGCATGCTATTCTCTTTTTTTTTTTTTTTTTTTTTTACTCTTTCTGAGCTATGGAAAGTAACCGAACTACACATCATAACCCTGAGATCTCACTTTGCACCTATATTGTACAATGCAGAACCCCTTATTTTATATGCAAAATAAAATTTTTTTCACCCATGTGCATTACATAATATTTACCTAGCTTCAATTATATTTACCCACTTTGTTGCCCAGATAGAGTTTTGTACTTTCCTTAGGCCAACTTTTGCAACCATGTTCTTTTGTTTTTACAACCTTATAACTGTATTTTCAGAAAAAAATTGATTAAGGACTTTGAAAAAAATCAGACTGGCTTCTGATTTGATGGTTTCCTGGTACTTTTAATGGCTTGTATTTCCCTGGATCATTCATAGTATGTTTCTTGAAAATTTGTCTTCTTTACTATATCTTCTGCATTCTTGTTCTCAGGTATAAAAGTGGTTTTAAGTGATACTTTATGTACCAGTGAGAGTTCTTCACCTTTCTGGTCCTTGAACTTTTGAGTTCTTAGGTAAATGCTGATTGATGCAATTTGTTCCTGTTCAATTTTGTTGTTTGCTGTTCAACATTTATTGACACTTCAATCTGAATCAGATCTTCAGTGAATACCCAGCAATGAAGAGTTCCTGAGTGGGAATGTCCCCAGGCTCTTCCAACAATGAATACAAAGGCAGAAAATTAATTTGGTTTTCTGGTTGGCCTTTTTTTATCTGAGTGTTCCTTTTATGCCTTTATTATCTATTGACTCTAGAGACTTTCTAGAAGGCTTTTTACTCCTAATATATTTGAGGAACAGTGTATTAAGTGTATAAAAACTACTTTTCAAGCTCAAGCTTTATTTAGTCCATCTTACTTTGTCTCTTACAATCAGCTTGCCAGCACCTGTATTCTTCCTATTTTTCTCATTTGAAGAGAACCATAGATTTTTCTGAAAGGTTCTACTTAATTTGAATGACCTACCTTCCTCAGCAGTTTAGCCTTACCTTCTTCCTTTTTCCCTTTCTCAGATCTTTACTGAAGTACATTCACTTCATGCCTTAAAATATCATTATATAGCCTGGATGAAGGCTGCAAAGACTTAACCCCAGCTCTTTCCTCTTAGAAGAACTTTAAGACCAAGAATATGAAAATATTTAAAGCTTTAAGAAAGTGTTTGTGGTCATCATATCCATAGCAATTAATGGAAAACAATTTCATTATGTGCTTTTCTGACTGCCTGGAATTCAATACCCAGCAGTAATTTAGTTTGATGGATCAGTTTAGAACATCTATACATAGAAACTGTGCTTATATCCGTGGTACCTCAATGTGCACACACAGAATCTTTTTTTTTTTTTTCCTCCTCAGATGGATTTTGAATTGACAATTGCTCAATTATTTGAAAAAGTTAGGATTAGAGCACATTCTATAGCAAACCATCAACTTAAAGCTCCTTCCTCCCTATGTTATTTCTCAGTAGTGCTGATCCTGTTATGTTAACTCAGAAATGTGCAGCAATCATATCTCCAGAGCCTAGATGGATTTGCACCAGATGAAAATTTGGTTTGTAATATTTCCTTAAAAAAATTGAAATGGTCAAAGAGAACTAGACCTTTGTTGTTTTTTTTCCCTGAGATCTTCTTTCCAGGCAAAGATACTGTGTTGTAGTGCTGTGTGGAAAATACCATTCTTAAGGTTTTGGTAAATTAGAAAGTTAATATGAGAGTGGGGAAAGCAGGAGAAATGGAGTTAAGTAATGTGGGAGCTTTCATTTTGTATAGCGAAGGCCTAATGTAGATTAACTTTGAAATACTTTTTAGAATTAGTATCTTGAAAAATTAGAGCTGTTCAAGATTTTGGAAATATCTGTTCATTATAACTCCCATTAGGTTCAAAAGACGATCTATTCAAGGTCCTGGTTCAAAGCACTCAGGGAAAGGATTCTGGTAAATGACTACCCAGGGATCTTGGTTACTTAACAGGGCTCAGTTAGCTAAACGAAGGTCAATTTCTCTACATACACAAAGAGCATTACCTTTTTACCTCTATGCATAGCAGAGAGCAATAAACATTCAAAAATGTAGAGTGAGGGTAAAAAAAAAAAACCAACTCCTTCCAATCTTTATATAAAGCTTATTTTGTAATTAGATGTTAGATTAAATATCACATCATTCCCTGCCTTTCCCACAATAAAAGAAAAAGGAAAGCAGTATCTTGTATCTTTAAAGCTAGCTCATAATAACATATCAGAAATTCACTGCAGTGATATAAAATAATAATGAAAGTATTTAGAGGATAAATATGTATATGTCCTTGCAAATTTTCTCTTTTCCTCCATTTTGTTTCATCTGTGTTTTATAGTCACTCTCTCAGCTAATGTTTGCTTTTGAAACCATCAAGTCACTAGGCTCCTTAAATTAGTCTGAGCATAGGAGTTTGATTAGTCTGACCAGTTGAGCCAGAAAGTTATCTTAGTTTACAATAGGTTATTTGGTATAGATGCTTCATTACGACTTTGTTCAAAAAGTTTTGTGAGTTTTCCTGTTGTTGATTTCTGCCTCACCTGCCCACTTAATCTTGATGTGTTTCACACATGACAGTTTAGACAAAGAAGATGGAGAGTTTTGTTTCCAGAAAGTCTCTTTCCAAGACTTTTCTGGTTTTGTCTTACAGAAGTGCGCGATTAAACAGGTCATAAAAAGCTCTAACATTGTTAAGGCAGGCGTAGGCAGGGAAATGTAGTTTTACACAGTCATACCTCTTGTAATTATAGTTACAACACTAAAAAAGAAAAAAAAAAACAAGCCAAAAATAGTCTCAGAGCTCCCTTAATCAAATAGAAGAATGCAAATACTTTTCTGTAAGTGGAGGAAATGTGTTTCTAAGAAGGCACAGAGACCATTCAAACCTCCCATATTTGTTCCCATTATGCCTATGAGAGCCTTGTGGCTAAATCCCAACATTTTTCTTGGAAAATATATTCCATAACAGAACAGCCATTTGTCTTAACACCCCATGGCTGCCTACAAACAAAGCGTTCTGCCAATGACTGGCACAAACTTAAAGCTGCAGCCTGAAATGAAGCTGGCCCTTTTTATTCTTTCCTCTTTTTTATAGTCTCTCAAGGGCACATCTCATAGCCTGGATGAGAGCACGGAAGAAAGCAGATGGCAACACCATTTGCAGCCTGAGTAACAACAGAGGAAGCCAAAATGCTAGATTAATGTCCTCATCCCATCACAAATCTTTGTTAACTCAACTCTACTTGATTATCTAGCATTATTTGAGGACCCATAACTGGGCAGGCACCACTCTAACAACTGAAAGCATGATCCCAAAAGGATCTGCAGAGCATGTTCAACACTTCTATCACCTTGATTCTATTAGGGTGCACAAAGTGCTAGTGATGGTCATTGGCCCCTGTGCAGCTTGGGAATTTAGAAGGAAGACAACACCACCTTCACACACCCCTACTACAGAATTCAGCTTGTAAGGAGAGAACATAAAGAGCTCACTCACATGGTTTTCTAAGGCTTCTTTTTTTTCCCCAGACTATGGCAAACCTCCAGATCAGCAATATCTGTGCAAGATTCTGACTACTCCAGAGCAGCCTAGATGTGATAGACTGCACTCCATAAATGCATAGGCAGAGGAAGAGCTGTTATCACAGGAGTTTCTATAGGAAGAAGTAAAACCCAGTGAGGAGTGATTTCACAGGAAGGCTGGCGTCAGCAAAATATTGAATGAGATGTTGCTGTGGAGTTAGTCACACAGAGGAAGAATTCTTTGCCTATTTTATAGGACAGAGGTTTCTATTGTGATATGTACCTTTCTACTTCAAGAAATAATATAGATTCAATAAATCTAGATCTCTGTAGTGAATGCCCACTTCACATAGTAACTATTTTTACATATTATCCAGAAGCGATGAAAATAATGAATACCTCTGAGCCACTGGTTCAGCCCTGGTGCAGCAGTACTACCAAAGAGTATGACGTGTTGTCACATGTGCAGATAAGGTTTTGATGTAATGTGTGAGCCTACAGTAAGAGCAGATTTCTCATGCAATAAAGGATATGGGATTTGCCAGGTTAGATTAGCCAATACCAGCTGCTTCACAGGGAGGGGAGAAAATAAAAGAGAACAAGAGAGAAAACCTTTTGACCAGTTCAACTAGTTAATTGTGCAGTGCTGCACACTAGGAAGATCTCTGCAAGGTAAGATGATTACAAAATGTCTTCTTGGTTAGCATATGGACCTGAGTTTCTAATGTATTGCTAGGGCAATGTTTCCAGAAGCATCACACTATACCCCATGGTGATGAACAATACAGGAATGGCTGCTTTTGTACACAGCTGGTGAGATCCTCCTGTCCAGGAGGTTCTTAATTGCTATCATCCAAAAGTAGTATTCTACCATAGGAGGGCAATGGCAGCACTTCAAATTGCCAAAGATGACAATCCCCATCTTTCAAAGCAATATTGCCCTTCTTCCAGGGAAAACCATGTAGGCTGTTATATTAAAAAGATGTCCACTGGTTGGTTTTGTAATATCTTTCTCCCTGAAGAAGATAGTCCTGGTTTCTTGGGGTAACTCTTTCTTATGAAGTTGCCTCTTAAAACTTTTTCTTGAACGTACATACTGTGGAACAAAGTCAAACCCAAATACCTGACAATCTCTTTATTATGTGTAGCTCTGCATTTAACATTTTTAATATTTTTACTTCTTATCACAAATCTACATGCAATGATTTTAATGATCACTTCCTTGTCTATCTAGTGTGAATTGCATGGTTGGAAAAATAGAGCAAGTTGCCATTTAAAATAGTCCCTTGTACTTGATAGAAACTGCACTTTGTGTCTTGTAACAACCAAGAGGCCAAATGAAGTTCAAGTCATAAGACGACCCAAATTTTTTGAGATTTTTTACGTTTGTCCCTCTTTTTTCTCAGTGATGTGCAAAGGTCAGATGATGATTTCTTCCATTAGAAGAAGGAAAAAAGATCAGAGTAGCTGGAGTAGTAGCATTGTTTCTGTCTGGGTAAAATTCACATGTGAGAAGATGATTGGCACAAAAAGGCATTTAGACCTCTGAGGTTGATCACTGGGGATCTGCTGAGATCTTTGGGCTTGCCAAAGCCACTGAAACCCAAAAATCCCTCTGGTTTATACAAGCACTGTGGTCATGGTTGTCCTGGAAGCAACTGGGGGTAATTTCCCCCAATCCTTATAGGGAGTGGTGTCTCCACTGACTCTAGATTTTCATGCTGTGTTTTCTGAGAGAATTCAATGAATTGATCTCTACCATGTCCTACTCTCCCAGACTATTTGGTTTCTGAATTTCCCATCTACAATCCCAATGCACTTTCTATAGTCTATCAGACCCTGTCACTTCGGCTTTCTGATACTTGTAGTCTACTAGCATCAGTGAATTCTTATTTCTCCCATCCATCTCATAGCTGATTTTTATCACATTTAAATCTCTGGCATTTTTCTGCATCCCAACTCCTGTGTCTTCACAGGTTCTTAATAGCTTCTTTGAAGATAAAATTATCAAACATGTAACGTGTCTTTATTCCTCTCTTTCCTCCTCCCTGGATGTGTTCAAGTCCAGGATGTAGAAGGCCTTAAGCAACCTAGTGTAGTTGAGAGGCATCCCTGCCCATGGTGGGGAGGTTGGATTAGATGATCTGTAAGGTTTCTTCCAGACTAAACCATTCTATGATTCTATGGTGGTGATTCTCTTTTGCTTATTTTTCATTTTTCCTTTCTTCCCTCTTGACATTGATTGAAAAATGCCATCCAAACTCTGCACTTGGTTGCATCTCATGACATCTGCTGACAATTGTTTCAGTCATTGACATGTTACTCTTGTCCCAAGTTTCTCATATACTATCATTTTTCTTTTTCCTATCTTTATTATGTAATCTTGCTTTGGTGTTTCCTATGAAAACCAGTCAGTCTCACACTTTATCCCATTTGCTTCTGTAGAGACCACTTTACCTTTCTGTTCTCATTTTTCTTTATTCTTATTTACCATGCTGTTTTCAATTCCCTCAATTCCATGCTTAGACCTGTTAGCTCTGATTTGCATCCTTTGCACTCATTCAATTCAAAGCATTCATGCCAAAAATTTTAATGGCATATTCTTAGCCAAGTCCTGGAACCTGTACTCTGTCTTCATCTCTGTGACCTGACAGCTGCCTTCAACACTTCCACCATTCACTTTTTCTTGAAATATTGCCCTTCCCTGATGATTAAATTTTCTTCTAGCTCTTCTCCTAACTTTTTATTCACTCTTACCTTCTCCACAGGATTTTTTCCCCACAAACAAAACATCTTTCTTTCTTTTGTTAGAAAAATAAAATTTCTACCAGTTTCTCATGTGGTTTAAGGATGTGTACTCACCTGAGGTCAATCTAAACTTAATTAAGCATAGATTTTACATCCTAATCCCTGATAGCTCTCTTTCAAGGAACAGTGGTATTCTCCACTGGTGACTAAGAAAGTCAATAGACAATACAAAGACATTTCACACCATAATCCTTTCATGACTTTTCAAGTTTTCTATGAAGATAAAGCTTATTACATAATTTCAGTACTACTTAGGTAATTGTTTATTTTTTATTTGGCTAACTAGCATCCTTCTTCACTATTCCAGTACCTCCTTGTCACTTTTTGTGTCACACACAGGTTGTAGAATATTTTGAGTGAGGACCCTCCTTTTGTTCTTTCTATAATGTTTTACAGTAAATGATCTTCCTCTCTGAAGAGGTATTTATTATGACAATCAGGGCAATAATAAAATGCTGTTAGCCACAAAAACCTTATCTTGTGAATTGTGTGCAATCTGGTGACCTGACCCTTTTTGGGGATCTTTCTAGTTAAGAGTTTTGCCGGGAACAATGCTTGAAAGAATTTTGCCATTAGGTACTTCTACATTTCCATTAAGTACTTCTTCTACAGTAGTCATTGCAACAATTACAGAAGGGATGGTTCATCTGGCTTCTCTATATCACTGTTTATATATAGCCCTTCTGACAGATATTTATTTTATGGGCTTTCTCGCATTAGACTGTAACAGTTATATGTTTGAGTTATAAGGTCTTTTGGGGTTATTTAACATGCACAAGAAAATAATGTACCTGTTGGTTATTTTTCCTTTCTTCTGCTTTCTGTTTTTATCTGAATAAATTTTATGTGCCTTGTAGCAGAAATATTAACCAAGATGTAGAAATATCCAAAAAGAAGAAATTATAACTTAAAGCCATAAGAAAAATATGAATTTACTGTGTTCCTTAGTTTGAATGACCTCTCACAGAGAAACTAAAGGGTCATTATTGTGGAAACTTTCAGGCAGAAATGATGTCACCAGAAATCATTTTAATGGAGCCTCATCTTCACATCCTATTGATTTATCTGCTAAGGATGAAGGGAAATCAATAAGCAGAATCATTTTCACATCTTTTAAACATCTACAGTAGCCAAAAAATATTGTCCAATGCAGACATGAATCACTGGAAAGAAAAATCATAGCCATTGGTAGTCAGAAAAACATTCATTCCTTTATATTAAGAAGGTGATTTTCATGTTTTGTCTACCGTCTTTTGTTTGATGTATTTGTACTAAAGGTGAACTTCATGCAGGGACAGAAATTTCATTTTGTATGAAACAGATGTTAGAATACTGAGAGTTTTGAAGTTATAATGTGAGATTTCAGATAAACCAATATAGATTCATTGATGTTTTCTTGCTGCAAGGGAAGATCTCAACTGGCTTATTCACTGCTTTTAAATTAAGAGTCTTATTCCATAAAATAGCTAAGGGAGAGATGATAGCTCTGGAATATTAATTCTGAGAACCCAAATTAGGAGCATACTTCTTACCATGGATTATTTAGGGAGCATAATATTAAGTGTTTCTAATAGATATATTTCTCATTCATCTTCACCTAGCCCCTTTAAGTGGAATTGCATTTGTGTTACCAAAAAAACCCCTGCAAAATAAAGGAGATCATTAATTATCCCATAAAGTATTTAACTTTTAGACAAATGTATAAATTAGAAGTTTAACGTTTTTTTATTTGTATGGAATGTGCTTCATTTCTGCTGCTATTTCTTCTCTCCAGAGCTAATTTTGATACACTTACTGGTGACAGTAATGCTCCTGAGAAACAAGAGCCACTGGTTTTCCAGGTAAATCCAACACCTAAGAAGAAATATACTATTGTGTATTGTATGGGAAATACAAACTAAATGCTTACTTTCTGTGTGGTGCTTTGTCTGTTTATGTGTGAAGATTAAATTATTTTAGCTTGATTATTTACTGAGAAATTTACAGCTGTATTACAATATATTAATATTATTTGTTTAGGGTTTTTTCCTGATTATCCAAAACTTCTTTATTAATAATCCTAAATACGGTTCTAAAAAATCTTTTTTCAACCCAATAAGAAACATGTTTTCAAATGTTTTCATGTAATTCATCTGAGACTGAGTTTTGTTGCTAGTTATTTGAGAACAGTCAGGTCTGTCTAAGTTTTCTTAAGTTATTTTGTTATTATAAGTATCATCATTGAAAACTATGCAAAAAAAAAAACATTGGAAAATGTGTGGTTTAAATGCAACGCTTGAATGCAGTCATTGATAAGTGAATCCAATTATGCTAGATAGCTGGGAAAAGTAGTTTCTTCCCACTGGCTCCCTTGGCTGCCCATTTCTTTTCAGCAGACAGTTCCTGGAAACTGATCTTCACTCATCACAGTTAAAGGGATATAAAGCCAGTATAGTTTGATTTGCGAGTAATCACAGATTGCAATTTAGTAAGTGATACTTTGGCTGTTTTGTTCTAAATTCAGTTTCTCTGTTCATTCACAGCTTAACTGAACTGTCAGTTTGTCATCTCATGTAACCCAAAAGTTACATAACTTTCTATAGGGATGATTATGAAAGTAGCAGTCTTGTACAGTAAAACCATCAAATCATTGGGACAAAACATCCTGAAGATTGAGTGTCATATCTGTCTGAGTCTCTAATTGGACTTTTCCATTTCTGCAGACTTTTGCATTCTCTATGCTCAGAGAATACAGCCTGTGTTCTTCACCACCCACCTTTACAAGCAGGCTCAGCTCCAGGTAGTTTCTTTCTGCTTAGCCCCTTACCAGATTAAAAGTGTTCCATGTCTTCCCACAAGCACTGACCTCCTCAACTGCCTCCAGTTGTGATAGCTTATGCTGAAAACTGGCATGGCACCAAAGCTAAGGGGTGTGCAAAGGATAAAGGGAAGGCTTGCTCCTATTCTATCTGTATAAACTCTCTACTTCAATTATGATCATCTGGCAGATGAAACACCTTGCTAATTCAAAATAAAAGAATATTTATATGAATGGTACAGCTTCCTCAAGGCTTTCCAAAGTAAATTAATATTCTTTTTAAATCTTTCTTCACTTTCTAATCTTTGAAAATCTAATAATGCATTTTTCCTTTCATTGCATTACCACATCAAAGCAAAACTTTCTGTGGATACTTATTATTCTAAGTTCACTGTCTTAATTACAACAATACTTGCATAAACAGCCTTAGTTTCTAGTTACCTCATCTGCACCATCGTTTATTTATTTATTTATTGTGCTAGAAGAATGAAGAAATCTTTTTCAAAGAAACTACCAACCAAGGGCAATTCTTTAGCCAATGCTAATTATCCCAAGTAGATTGATTTCATTAGGCAGTTGTAAAATGCTTTCTGAGTATATTTACAACTTACCTGTTACTACTATCAGCCTTGTATAATCTTAATTGTGTATTGAGTTGTGAAGAAAATTCAGCAAGGTCAAACTCCAGCCAAAATTTTGAAGAGTATTTGAAGTTATTAAATATGGTAATACTGTCTAATGTCAAGACTCAAGAGGTTCAGTATTACAAAGGTTTTCAGCAGATATGCATAAAGTCAATGTTATAAAATGATTGTTCTTAGTACAGATACTTGAGAAACTTTGACTGTAACTGAACTGACCTTAATCATCATTATTCTAGCCTGGGATTGTGGAGTAGTCCTTGAACTGGGCAACCTTGAACAGAGAAGATATTCAATCCTGATATGAGTGAGGATCACCAAAGGCAGGAGGCTGAGTGCAACCCAGCTCCAAAAGCTACCTCAGATCAGCTGGCCTGTTTAAGCTCTGGGCAAAAAGAGATACCTCAGCATGGACATGAGCTTTCCATTTTTCTTCCTTCTTTTTTCAGGTAGCTGTATTACTATGGACATATAATTGACAACTTGGTTTGAAAAAAAAGTGTTATTAATCATTGCATTGCCCATAATAATCAAAATAATCAATACTCCTCACAAGTACCAAATCTATCTGCAACATAAAAGAAAACTTCTAGGGGAAAAAAAAAAAAAAAGTTCTATAGCTGATGATTGGCTGTTTAGAGAAGAATATGAATTCTGCTCTGAAATAAAAGCTTTTACAGGAGCAAAGGTGCTGTTAACTCCATAATTGTAACAGTATCTGGTAGAGCACTTGCTTGTTTAAAATGGGTTTTTCATTTACAAGACACTGGGATTGTATTCAGGAGCCCACATGGTCCCATGGGCTTAGCAATGATCACCCTTTATTTTCATAAAGATGTTGATGTGAAACTGGAAATTCTTATGAAAGCAGGGTAAACAGACATCCTCTGATTGGGGACTAGGGGGAGGGAACAGCAAACCCAACAAGCAAAAACCCAACAAAACTGTCTTTCTGCGTTCCAAAAAGGGTACAAGAACTTTTGAGACTGTGCCAAAGTAAAAGAAAACGCTGCAGTTTGTTGAGAAAAAAATATTTGATAAACGATGTATTAAGTATATTTTATTCCATGCTAACCAAAGCCCATTTACATTCTTGACAAGTTACAGGTCTTACCCATTCTAGTTAAAACTCCTGTCAGCCCTATCTTGGTTTCATTTTAAGGTGCTCAGCCTCAGAGATGGTCCTTTCTATGTTCGGCTCAGAGTCAGAGAAAGCAGGGCTGCCATGACCACTGGACATCCTCTGGGATGAAATCCAAAAACTTACAGTGATGACCTTCTTTCCATCATTATTGTATCAGAGATCTGAGACCAGTTCCTTTTATATAAAACAGAGTGTTTCTGGCAATAGAGTCAAGACTTTTGCTTCCAGCAATGCCTATGCTGGGCTGGTGGCAAGGCAGGCCAGGGAGGCTGGACATCAGTGGAAAAGTCTGTCCATAATCTTTTAAGTCTGTGAGACACCATTAGATATTACCAGCAAGACCACTATGAAGTCCTTCACAGAGAAATAATTCTTATGCTTGAAAAAATCTGTGATCATAAAGCAACAAAAAAAAAAGGAGATTTTTCATCTTGAATCTTTGTTAGAAAGCATCTGAAGAAATAAACTTATTTCCCCAGACAACTGGTTAGAATGTATTAGAGTACCCAATTTCATTATTTATCTCAGTCTGTGTGTCTGAGCTGATTGTGCCATGTAACTTCTCAAAACAGGAGAGGAAGGTTTGATTAAATGTTGTGTGCCTAACTGCTTTTTTTTTTAACTCAATACCAACTACTGTGCAATCATGTCTACCTCTTTTCACCTCATCCTTTATGAGCCACCATTTACTTCAATTTCCATTTCTATGTCAGTCAGGCTTACACCAACGCAGCCTATTTTTCATTTTAAATTTGGACACATGAACTATTTTATTTTATTTCAGTTTAGGGCTATATTCTGAAAAGCCTTGGGAAATGCTACATAGAAATGTCATAACCTGTACTTAGTTACAACCAACAAATTTTAAGGTAGGTTACCATATATTCCTACATAACAGACATTAATTAGGTCTAGTAAGATAAAATTATAGTTTGGTTTTTTTGTTTTTATTTTTTTAATTCTTAATAAGGAGAAACTAAAGCATAGCTTTTTATATTACAATTACATTTACCATTTTGTTTTGGAAGCAAGTGTTCTTCAAAGTCTATCATACTTAGTATGTTCTTTAAATTACAGAATTACTGGCCTCAGCTGAAATCTCAGTCTTGTGGAAATCAGTGAGTATCTTGCCTTGACTCTAAGAAAGACAAGTCCCACCTAGATAAAGCCCTTAATAACCTGGGTTTATCTCACAGATGACTCTACTTGGACAAGGAGGTTGCACAAGAGTTCCCCTCCTGAGTTCCCCTCCAAACTTAATTATGCTATGATCTTTTATGCACAATAATTCTGTTTTTTCTCGGATGGGTTTTTTCACAAAATAAAAATCTAGCAAACTGAATAAATGATTAAACTCATTCCTCCATTCAAGCATTAAATAGTACTCAACAAAAAGGTTTTGTACCATCATTTACTGAAAAGAAGTATCTTCATGAGGTCCCCTGGGAATATCTCAGTGGTCTCTTGCTTTTACATGCTTATTTTTCCAAATAGCTGTGAAACACATTAGACCCCTGTCCCATGTCTGTGATACTCCATCATCAGTCCTTTGCCATTTTTCACTTCTTGTTTTCCCCATTTTATCCAGCTTTTTATCTCTGCAAGTGCTTTAACTCCACCCAAAACAGTTGCTTAGTTTTCATAATTGCCTCTTGAAGTCACCAGTTTAATCACAGGAAGAGAAGGATCTGTGAAAAAATGTGAATAAGAAGGTAAAAATAAGAAGGGAAGAGTAAATGAAGAATAAGAAAGGAAAACAAAAGGCCACCTTTGAATTTGGAGGCCTTCCATACTGCATCTATCTCCACTGCCAAGAAGCCACAGATGTTCATCACATAAGCAGATGAAGGTGTTACTATGAGGTGTTTGTTGCTGGTTCAGAATCTTTATAATGCATATTCTCCCTAGCTGCTCTGGTAAATTTTATTCTCTAATTTTTGATACTGTAAACATTAAAAATACTGAAGTAGGAATAATGAAACAAGAGATGGTATGTCTTACAGAAACCTCTTTAAAAGAAATTCCATACACTCTCATCTCTTCTCTTTCCCTTTCTTTTTTTCACATTCCCATAAAATGCTAAAATAAAAAGAAACAGGTCTTGGGTTTCTAAGACTTCATGGAAGCTCCTATTGAGAAGATGAAGGCCAAGACTGATAAATCATTTCTCCCAGCACTTTGGGTAAGCCATTTCAAATGTTGGAATAAAGAGTTACTGCTTAGTGTCCTGGTTTGAGTGAGAACAGAACTATTTCTGTTCAGTGATTTTACTTTTCAGTTCAGTACTTCTAACTAACGGCACTGTCTGAAGTCAGCAGCCTGTTTTCCCAGACAGTGTCTGCTGCTGGCAGTGATAACACCCCATGGTTAGAGTTACTACCAGGACTGGTGTGCAGACCAAGGACAGTGTTGGATCTTGTGTACCACATTGGGGGTGCAGGAAAGTGAAAGGCAGCACCTGCAGGGAGGACAGGGCAGGTGACCCCAAACTGACCAACGAGGTATTCCAGCCCGTATACAGCATATTCAGTATAAAAGCAGAGGGATCCGGAGGGTCTATAGGTTTTGTTCGCTTGCTAGCTTGCTAGTTTTATTTGCTTGCTAGCTTGCTAGTTTTGTTTGCTTGCTTGCTTGCCCTCTTTCTGGGGGCTTCTGGGCTCTTCTCCCCTCTTGAACTGCTTTGCCAGCTTGGCTTGGCTTGGCTCAGGTCCTCTTTCAGTTCCTTCCTTGCAGCATCCAAGGAAGACTCTGTGCTTTGATTCCAATCAGTGAATCCGGTAGCAGAATCCAGCCCCCAAAAACAGCTCCCGTCTGCTGTGGGACCCAGGCTGGGACCCCCTGGTGCCTGCTTTACAACATCAGTGGTGACAGTGATGTAATTACCATTGGGGAGTTGGGTTCAATACTGGTTTTGTATAGATTTGTACATATTCTATTTTATTTTTATTATTATCGTTAAAGCTGTTCTATTTTCCTTTTCTAAGTGCTAAGTCTCTCTCCCTTATTCCTTTCCTCTTCCCCTTTAGGGAGGGAGGGGGGTTAACAGAGAGCATCTGTTATAGGTCTAAGGGACTGCCCTGACCCTAAAACGTGACGCTTACTAATATTAATTCAGTTTGTTCGCCTGCAATAGTGAATATATCTACTATGTGATTACAGTATCATTGTTTTCATCCCAGTTGTATTTCTTTCCACACATTAAAGAAGACAACATTATTTTAAAAAATATCTCTTACTATTTATTTGTTTAGGAAGACTCCTATTTGCTATATTAATATCATCAGGAAAAGTAACCTTTTCAAAGACCGTACCAGTTTGGGCTAACCAGGTACTAACAGATTTCCTTAAAGGTATGTCTAGGAGTATTCTGAATAATTGTATCTGGTTAAAGCATTCCAGGTAGCATGAAAAGCTACTGATGGTAGGTACTTATTATATTGTTAATAATATTACAAGAAACTATTGCTGGCAAGAAGAGAAAATACTAAAAATTTTTCTAATAAGCTAAGTCTCACTTTGAGCTGTTAAAAGAATTGGTTACATTTCTCCCTGAGACATTCTGCTGAGGGGGAAGGAAAAATTCCTCTCTGTATTGGGCAAAATTGTGTATAATGTACCAGACAGCTGCATGAGGATAACCTTAGTCACTGCCAACAAAATTACTGTGAAAGTATCTCACATACTGCCTCCTACCTAGCACACCAGATAAAATGGTCAGGCTTTGAAGTAGCTCTGTGCTCTGCTTTGTATCAAAACTCTGTTTGTCTGAGAGAATGACAGCAGTAAGAAGTCCTGCACTAAAAATCAGAGGTATTTCATAAAGCTAAAGGAAAGCTAACTAGGAAATCAGAAATATTAGGAAAAAAAAAAAAAAAAGATTACGTAAAAACATCAACAATTCAAGGATTTTTTTCTTTTTACAGTGCACATCCACAAGAGATGCTCACCTTCTCTAGAGACTTTCAAAACCCATCTGGCTGCATTCCTGTGAGACATGCCCTAGGTGATCCTGCTTTGGCAGAGGGGGGTTGGACTCGGTGATCTCCAGAGGTCCTTTCCAACCTCTAACATTTTGTGATTCTAAGAGATGCTCCAACTGAAGAATGGATTCATAAAGCCCGTACATACGGTCTTTAATGGCTCCCAGTGATATTTTTCAGCTTGCAGTTAATGACAAAGACAAATTTAAACTTGAATGAAATTTCAAAATGGATAGAGATCTGCTAGTGTCAGCCTTGGTAAAAAATATGTCATAAAAATCAGTATTTTGAATATGAAACTGCTTTCATGTCATGGCTCAGGACCATTTTGAGACACATCAAATATGTTCAAATTAAACTGAACACTGGAAGCCAGAGAAGTAGATTTCAAATCCAGATTTGAGTGAGGATATCCTAGAATAAAAAAATTGCCATGTTCCATTAACAATGAAAATGAAGTTAAAAAATTCTCATGTATGGTAATTGCTATGGTTTTGTGTGCTGGACCACCACCAAGATAATCAGCCTTTCAATGGGAGATGTGATCAAACCTCCATTTAAATTGGCAGAACCCTGTTGATTTATTGTGGTTAAGCATTTTGCAGCAGATTTTTTTCCTCAATGAATAAATGCAGGGAAAAATAATTGTGTGGTTTATACAGTCTCCTAGTACAGGATGGTTTAAAAGTGATTTGCAGCATGACCAAAAGAGAGTGGCTCATGTCACTGTGTACTCCATTCAGGAAAAGTATATGTCCGTGAGGTCTAGAGAAATTTATATGCATGGTGAGAAGTTTGCTGTGGTAGTGTGGGATACAAGTAAAGTAAGAAAATGTGGAGGGACCAAAAAGCAGAATCAAGTTGTCTGCTTCCTTTCTCTCCTGCCTCTGGTAAAATGACTACTAATACAGTCACTAACACAGTGAAAGGCAGATGAGGGTGTTGTTTTGAAAGACATTTAGTTCTAGATAAGAAAGCATGTTGAAGTATAAACAGGGCCTCGAGGGAGATGAAACACTGCATAGTGTTGTGGTTTGATTCAGTTGAAATGGAAAGGAGGGGCTCTCCATATTTGCCTGAGTAAAATTAACAGATACAGAATCGAGAGGTGAGAGGAAAGTCAAAATGCTCTTTTTGACATGTTTTCCACTGCTGAATTTAGACAACCTGACAGTTCCCCATATAAAGGTGAAGAACCTGTGAAACTGAAGATTTTTAATGTTCCATGGGGCAAAGGAAGATTCAATATGTGACCTGAAGAGAATAACTTTTCAGTAGTTAGGGGAGGGGCTGGTGATCATCCTGAGATATTTGGGGGGGGGGGGAGAGGGAGGGATGGGGGACA